>VDFB02154799.1:0-13579 GCA_007258455.2 Sequoia sempervirens | reverse complement strand
CCATCCTTCACAATGGAGTATGTGTTATTCTCCCCATCATGCTTGGTCTTCCTATCAAACTACCAAGTCCTACCAAAAATATATAGTTTAATACTTGTACTCAAAATTTTGTTCAATAGATCTCATACATTATAAGTCATGACATGGATCGCTGTTATAACTTTTTTGTGATTGAATAATTTGTTGTTTTATCTTCAGATGTTGGTTGTGGAAACACCTCCAAATGTTACAAGGGCAATCGATATCGGTGTTTCATCCACTATACAATCCTCGATGGCTCTGATAGGGGAGGTATGAGGCAAATTACTAAATTTCAATTTACATTCATTGTTATAGATGTTAGTTCTAGTGAAAAATAAAACCATTTTTTATTCATAGTTTAATTCCTATTTGGATGGTTTATATAGGGCTTGAGCATGCTTGAGCATCAGCATGTAAATATTTCCATAATGGAGTGTGATCATGAGATGGTCGTAAGTGATTATTTTGTTAAATATATCATTTTTTATAATGTAATTTATATATATTAATGTCTTTACTTCTTATTGTAACAGTTAAAACTTCACTAGGAGCTAAACTATAGGAGGAGGAGTAGGAGCACTCCTTGAGCACAACAGAAACAAGTGACAGACTTATCACCATTAGATCACTAGACAAAAGGAAAGAATTTATTTCCAGAGCATGGAGAGAAATGAATCTTGATTCCAAAGCCCTTTGTTGTATGCCTAGACATGGTAATTTTGTACATATTTTGTATTGGATATATTTGACATTGTATGCCTATATGGAATTCTCGTAAGCCTATATGGCTATTTTATAACTATATTTTATACTTATATCAACATATGTTGATGTATGTGTACATGGCTATTTGGTTAATACAAATCTTTTTTATCGATGGTGTCCATATTTGCATTATAAATTCATGGTTCAATAGATATGAGTTACGTGTATTCAAGTGTATACTTTACAACTTACGTGTATACATTTTGACTTACGTGTGTTCCAATGTATACTTTTCCTTTTAGTTTAGCAATGCATGGAAGTTTCAAAAAGTATCCTTGATATTACAAAAAGATGTGTTTATACCATAGCAGCAAAAATCTTTTGGGGAAAAAATTAGCAAACCAAAAGTATAAGATTTTTTTTTAAAATGGGGAAAAAGTCTAGAAAAAATCGGAGAAAAAATCATATTTAAAAAAAAAAAAGTTTAAAAAAGTAGAACAAGAGATAAAAACTTTTGCAATTTAAAGGCATTTCCGTATATAGAGATATAGAGAGAAAATAAAAAAAAGAGTTTAATTAATAAATTGTAAAAAATAGATTTTTGTAGTTTATATTCATATCGTTGATTACATTGCATTGCACATATTTCAAACTCAAAGAATTGCTTCACATTGCATAACTAATAACTAGATGCTGATAGATGACAAAATTTCAATTACAATATAGTTTTTACAAAGTCAACCTAAGCAGTTATGCAATTACTTCACATTGCATAACTAATAACTAGGAGTAGCTCCCAATTGCATTTGCTTGTCATGGCATTCTATGAGACCACATTTCTTTGAGGCATTTTTTCAAACAATTCACTGCCTTGTCTATACTACCACATTTTTGATACATGTCTACCAAAGAATTTTGTCAAATAGTTCACTGCCTTGTTGCTATGGTTGAAATCCTAAAACAAGTGCTTACGAACAAGCTATGGATGCTTGGAAAAAATCTATCAAAAGCATAATAGTAAGCAATATCATAGACAAGGCAGTGAACTATTTGAAAAAATGCCTCAAAGAAATGATGTCTCATGGTGATGGAATGCCATGACAATCAAAAGCATTTGATTGTCATGGCATTCCATCATCATGAGACCTCATTTCTTTGAGGAATTTTTTCAAAGAGTTCACTGCTTTGTCTATGCTAACACATTTTTCATACATGTCTATCAAAGCATTTTATCAAATAGTTCATTGCCTTGCTGCTATGGCTAAAATCCTAAAACAGGTGCTTTTGAACAAGCTATGGATGCTTGGAAAAAATCTATCATAACATAATAGTAAGCAATAGCATAGATAAGGCAATGAACTGTTTGAAAAAAATACCTCAAAGAAATATGGTCTGATGGTGATGGAATGCCATGACAAGCAAATTGCTATGGATTGTCATGGCATTCAATCACCATGAGACCACATTTCTTTGAGGCATTTTTTCAAATCGTTCACTGCCTTGTCTATGCTACCACATTTTTCATACATTTTTACCAAAGAATTTTATCAAACAATTCACCTCCTTGCTGCTATGGCTAAAATCCTAAAATAGGTGTTTCCAAAAAGGCTACGGATGCTTGGAAAAAATCTATCAAAGCATAATAATATGCAATAGCATATACAAGGAAGTGAACTGTTTGAAAAAAAGCCTCAAAGAAATGTGGTCTCAATGGTGGTGGAATGCCATGAAAATCTATAGCAATTTACTTGTCATGGAATTCATCATGCCATTCCATCACCACATTTCTTTGAGGCATTTTTTCAAACAGTTCACTGCCTTGTCTATGCTACCACATTTTTCACACATGTCTACCAAAGCATTTTATCAAATAATTCACTGCCTTTTTTCTATGGCTAAAAGCCTAAAAAAATTACTTTCAAACAAGCTATGGATGCTTGGAAAAAATCTATCAAAGCATACTAGTAAGCAACAAGCTATGGTCTCATGGTTTTTTTTCATGCAAAAATCAGCGTGATTTTATTCACATTTTTTTGCAGGTTATAAACACCTTTTTTTTGGAAATTTTGTTGGTTTAAATAGCATTCAAGTTTATGGTGGTTTTGTTGTTTATATGATGATATGTGATAGTCTAATCCTAATTCATGCTTCTAGGTTTCATAGATATATATATATTTTTTTTCCATGTTTTTTGTACCAATGAACCCAAAACGAACTGAACCCCCCTCCAAAAAAATTTGGCCAAACCGGCCAACCGAACCCCAAAACTTGAACCTCAAAACCTATTCCAACAATCTTTATTTTTCCACACAAACTTAATTGACCACCAAATTATGTTTCCTTGACTCTCTTGCCCAATATATTTACTTCAACCCTCTCTTTTTCTCATTCAAACCCCTCGCTTTTCCCAACTAGGCATGCCGTCATGCCATAACATACTTTTGACCTCCTATCCCTCGCGACCTTTAAACACATCAAACTCCACAATCTCACCCTATTTCCAACATTTTCTAACTTATTTTCAATCAATTTCTTTTTTTCACCTCTTCTAGCCTTGCTTTTAAGGGGCCTCAATTTTGAATTTTCAACAAGGGCAGTGTTAGTAATCTCTTTCAATGCCCTTACTAATGCTATTTTCTTATTCCTAGTCCCTATCCTACTTATATTAGGCCCATATTACTAAGACACAGCCTGAACAATAGCTGGAATGGCCTATTTCAACATACTACACTCAAACCCTTAAGGGATCAATCTAGTTGAATGTAGCTCAAAGCGATTTCACATGTTTGGGTGAGAAAGAATAGAATTCTTAGCGTGAACATTCTTATTCGGATGCATTGGAACAATCTGTTTGGTCACATGAGTTGCAGAACAAAAGTTGCACCACTTTGCAACTTTCCACTGCTTCCATTTGACACTTTTTTCATCAACTAAAAACTAGACACCATGGGAAAACCACTCTGAGATAAAAAAAAAAACCAAGAGAGGTTATTGTAGAGGGGCACAACATGATCCCATCAGATTAAACAATAATTTTCTAAGTGTCACAGTGTCCAAGTAACCTCATGTTGAAGTTTGCAGCCATTTTTCCCTTTGGACCCTTAAGGGATCGATCTGGTTAAACGTAGCTTGAAGCGATTCTGCATGTTTTGGTGCAAAAGAGGACCATTCCTAGCATAAAAATTCCTATTCAGATGTGTTGGAACAGTCTATTTGGTCACACAAGTTGTAGAACGAAAGTTGCACCACTTTGCAACTTTCCACTACTTCCATTTGACACTTTTTTTATCAACTAAAAATTGGACACCACGAGAAAAAACCACTCTGATATAATGAAAACTGAAAGATGTTATTGTAGAGGGGCCCAACATGATCCCATTGAATTAGACGATAAGTTTCTAAGCATCATGGTGTCTGAGTACCCTCATGCTGAATTTTGCAGCCATTTTTCCCTTTGGACCCTTAAGGGATTGATCGGTTGAACGTAGCTCAGAGCAATTCCACATGTTTGGGTGTGAAAGAGGACCATTCCTAGCGTAGAAATTCCTATTTAGACACATTTGAATAGTTCATTTGGTCACACGAGTTGCAGAACGAAAGTTGCACCACTTTGCAACTTTCCACTACTTCCATTTGACTCTTTTTTCATCAACTAAAAACTGGACACCACGGGAAAACCACTCCAAAATAATGAAAACAAAGAGAGGTTATTGTAGAGGTTCCCAACATGATCCTATCAAATTAGATGAGAAGTTTCTAAGCATCACGGTGTCCAAGTAACCTCATGCTAAAGTTTGTAGCCATTTTTCCCTTTGGACCCTTAAGGAATCAATTCAATTGAACGTAGCTCAGAGCGATTCCACATGTTTGGGTGTGAAAGAGGACCATGGCTAGCATAAAATATCTATTCAGACACATTGGAATAGTTTGTTTGGTCACATGAGTTGCAGAATGAAAGTTGTACCACTTTGCAACTTTCCATTACTTCCATTTGACACTTTTTTCATCAACTGAAAACTGGACACCACGGGAAAACCATTCCAAAATAATGAAAACCGAGAGAATTTATTGTAGAGGAGCCCAACATGATCCCATTGGATCAGGCAAGAAGTTTCTAAGCATCACGGTGTCCGAGTAACCTCATGCTGAAGTTTGCAGTCATTTTTCCCTTTGGACCCTTAAGGGATCAATCCGATTAAATGTAGCTCAGAGCAATTTCGCATGTTTATGTGTGAAAGAGGACTATTCCTAGCATAAGCATACCTATTCATATGCATTGGAATAGTTTGTTTGGTCACATGAGTTGCAAAATGAAAGTTGCACCACCTTGCAACTTTTCACTGCTTCCATTTAACACTTTTTCCATAAACTGAAAACTAGACACCATGGGAAAACCACTCTGAGACAAAAAAAAATGAGAGGGGTTATTGAAGAGGGGCCCAACATGATGCCATAGGATCATACGAGAAGTTTTAAGTGTCATGGTGTTCGAGTAACCTCATGCTGAAATTTGCAGCCATTTTTCCCTTTGGACCCTTAAGGGATCAATTCGGTTGAACGTAGCTTAGAGCGATTCTACATGTTTGGATGTGAAAGAATACCATGCCTATTATAAACATTCATATTCATACATGTTGGAATAGTTCATTTGGTCACACGAGTTGCAGAATGAAAGTTGCACCACCTTGCAACTTTTCACTGCTTCCATTTGACACTTTTTCCATCAACTGAAAACTAGACACCACGTGAAAACCACTCCGACATACCAAAAACTGAGAGAGGTTATTATAGATGGGCCCAATGTAATCCAATAGGATTATACAAGAAGTTTCTAAGTGTCACAGTGTCTGAGTAATCTCATGCTGAAGTTTGCAACCATTTTGCCCTTTGGACCCTTAAGGGATCGATCAGGTTGAACAAAGGCTCTATACTCTAAACTTATCCAAACCTTACCAACTCTTGCGGCAGTAATTCTAAGGTTTCAAAACTTCAAAATTCACAATCAGATCTTAGTTATACCATTGTACAATGGGTAAACCACAAAACCCTCTATTATAGCCTAAACCCTAGGGGTTTATTGAAAATTATACTTTCAAAGCTAACCAAAACCTAAAAATTACTCAAAAAAAATTTGAGATACCCTAAACAACCTCAAAAAATCATAAAATAACACTTCCCTACACAAAAACACAATTTTACTCTTCAAAACCACCATTTTTCTTAAAGAAAACTCACTTTTAGACACATGGGTTTCACACCCATCTCACTTTCAAACCTCCCCAACACTAACACATCATTCCCACACCTTAATAATGTTAGTGCAGACCCATTCCTCAAGTTACAGAGGCTACAGAAAGAGGAATGGATCAAAAAGTGATTTTTATTAACTCAAAACCTTCAAATGTACAAGTTCGGGCCAGTTTTAGTAAATTGATGATATTTTACTCCTTATTTTCCTTGATGAACAAAACCTACTTAATGGTGCTCCTGTACCAATCATACATTGACCTTCTTGTCCCTCCTAAAGTTTGGACCACATCCATTACCTCCACATAAAACTCGGCATCCTTAGTCTTCTTGGTTCCCATGCCTTGATATGGTTATGCAAATGAAAATGAAGCAAAGTAATCATCTTCTTCTTTGTTGGCTGGAAGAATGCATGCTTAATGTTTTGATACCTGATATCAGCTCTCTCATCTACTCTCATGGTTGAATACTAAAATCTAGTATGGTGGGCCTCCAGAGTTCCAGTCATCTTTCTTCCTCTTCCACCAAATGTTGGCCCGATCCACACGTCTGCCAGCCTAATTGACTTTTTTTTTGAAAGCTAAAATTTCTCCTAAGTCACCAGTGTTGCTCTGTCTTCTTTTTCAAATTCTTTCATTGCTACAGATCATCTATAGGATTTAATCATTTGTACCACATGTGGTTGATGTGCTTTGAATCGTTGCATCTAAATGAAATTTCCTCAACATAAATAGTCTCTCAAGGTTGACAATCATACATTGACCTTCTTGCCCCTCTTAAAGTTTGGACCACATCCATTACCTCCACATAAAACTCGATATGCTTGGTCTTCTTGGTTCCCATGCCTTGATATGGTTATTCAAATTAAAATGAAGCAAAGTAATCACCTCCTTCTCTGCTAGCTAGAAGAATGCATGCTTAATTTTTTGATACATGATATCAACTCTCTCTTCTACTCTCATGGTTGAATATCATCAGTAATAGTCTTCAAAATTGGTTGTTAGTACAAGTTCATTATGCTTTCATAATACTTTATAACCATGGAGTTCAGCCATTCCTTGATGCCATCAAGTGAAGATTGAGGAATGGCGTTAATGTGGAGTACATCCCGCTTGAAGTCTTTGAAAGCAATAGCCATATAAAATTCATTTTTCCCAAGTCCTACTCTCTCAAGGTTAACAATCTCAATTTCACTAATAGCGATTACTAAGAAAGGTAATTCCACCAACTCTACCAAACAGTTTACCAAAAGAATAATAAAAGTAGAGGCTTTGAAAGGAACTCCATGAAAACCAAGCTCTCTAAATGGTACATATCAAAGTCTAGCTCAAAATATTTTAGATGAGGTTGCTCCCATAGCTCTCTTACTCGCTTGACAAATCCTTGAAACTTTGTGTTGATTTTATTTTTCTTGTCCCTCTCTTGTTGTTCTTCCTCAATTTCATCAAGATCATACATTGACCTTTCTTGACCCTCCTAAAGTTTGGACCACACCCATTACCTCCACATAAAACTAGACATCCTTGGTCTTCTTGGTTCTCATGCCTTGATATATGCTTATGCAAATGAAAATGAAGCAAAGTAATCATGTCCTTCTCCCTTGGTTGGAAGAATACATGATTAATGTTTTGATACATGACATCAACTCTCTCTTCTATTCTCATGGTTCAATACCAAAATCTAGTATGGTGGGCCTCTAGAGTTTCAATCATCTTTCTTCCTCTTCCACCAAATGCTAGCCCAATCCAGACGTCTGCTAGCCTAATTGACTTTGTTTTTGAAAGTTGAATGGTGCAGAAGCACCCACACCTCACCCTCAATTTATGATTTTTTGATGGTAAATTGGGAGGAAAGTTGGTAAATGTTAGTAGGTTGAGGTCTTTTTGTCTTGAATAAGGTCTAATAGACCAATCTTTTATGTACTTTGGGAATTAGTAGGTTAGGGTGGACAAATGTGCAAAAGCACTCTTGAATTAAATAATTGTTGATATTTCCATAAAGGAAAATTATGTAAGAAGTAGGTGGGAGTGCAGAGAAAGATTATAAAAGTCATGTTATAAGGGTTTCTAAGTGGTCCTAGGCCTTTAGAATAATAAATTTGCATGATAAAGCTTATTAAGCAAAACCATTGTTAAATACTAGTATTTGTAGGCTTAATAAGGGTTTGGTGGTTCAAAGGTAGTTATGGGAATTGAAGGGAGATGATTCTCATTTGAAATGTATTAAAAACATCATTCAAGCCTGAATGGGGGTTCAATTAATAGTTTTTTTGAAGATTGGTGCTCTACTCAACGCCTAAACTGTGGAGTTTCAAGTATTTTTCTATGTTTTTAGTTTCTTTTTCCTATGTACCGCCCAGTACAGGCCTCTCATGATTAGAAATTCATAAATCACTGTGGTGGAAGGTCTTAACTTGGACTTCAATCTATTTTGAGACTCCTTTGGTTGTTTCGGTGAACGAAAAACTCCATTCTTCATGATTAACCTATACAAACCAGTAGGGTATAAGTTTTACTTTAATTTAAAGATGAAGCCTTTCCTCCTACTATGGTGACCTGTGATTCAGAGGAAAGGCCTGTAATATTTTGTTTTCAAGTTTCACAATTCTTTTAATTGTGGTAAGGTGTCTATAGGCTAGTGATGTTATCTTAGGCTGAGAATGTGAGTTTTTGGCATGAAAAGGAGGAAGCAAAGTGGTTTTTTGAGATCTAATGAGGCTAAAGGCCTAGTGAAGGTTTATTTTGTTTGATGCTTTGGTGAGGCTTGGAAGGCCTTGGAGTTGTGAAATATAGAAAACCCTAGATATTTATGAGCAAATTGAGGGTTTTTGTATTGGAAACCTATTTGAGTATGCAAGGTCCTAAAACCTAGAAAATATTTTGTTTTGAGACCTAAGTAAAGAATGTTTTTGGATTTGAGGGTCTACTGAGAAGTGAGAAGATTGTGTGGGGAATTATACCCGATTGAGTGACTTTGATATGCTACAACCTAAACAATGTGAATTTGTTGAAAGAAGAGGTCGTGATGAAATTGTAAATTGTAAATTTGTTTGTAGATTGGAGTTGTGTGTTTGTATGTTTCAGGCCTCCCTCTACTACATTAGGAGTATATTCTAAATTTTTAGAGACATGTATGAAAAATTTGGTAGCATAGACAAGGCAATCAGCTGGTTTGTATAACTGTTTGACAAAATAACTCAATGAAAGCTTTGGAAGCATACACAAAGAAAGTCAATTATTAAATTTAAAAAATTGCCTCAAAGAGATGTGGTATAAAAATGTAATAGGAAAGTGCATAGAATTGTGTAATTTAAAATGTACATTGACAACCTAAAGTTGTAACACGACAAACAAAAAATTTGATCAACATGGAATAAGCAAAACAACAAAAATGAAAGCAAGCCATAATAGAATGAAAGAAAATGTACAAAGACTTCACATACCTAAAAAACCAAAGTTTCAAATGGATGAGTTCTACCCAATTATGTATCCTTTTCTTTTTCTTTCCTCAAACTCCTCAAAATTTTGACTTTTTCAAAAACTTGTTCCCCTCCAAACTTTAGTTGTATATTAGTTATCACTGTAATTCAAACTTGAATTCATATTATATGCCTTTCAACGTGAAAAATCTGCTATTTCATGCAAAGGTGATGGAAATATCATGAAAAGGTGGTGGAATCTAAAAATCATGCATGCACACTTCACTCAATCACCAAAATGCTACTTTTTGTCAGAGCACGCGCAAAACCAGTAGAATATGTAGAATGTGGGCCAACATCATGGGTATATTGTGTTTTTTTACCATTTTTAGTGCAATAAAATGTGTCATGAGTAATGTGCTCGTGATTATAACAAGAGGCGCTTATTTCTGCTAAAATGGCCATGTCTCTATTCAAAACGTACCGCTATACAAAGTTGGTCTTTTAAGATTTATAGGGTAGACAGTTAAGGGTAGAGGGTCGAGAGATAGAGGGAGTGAGAGAGAGAGAGGAAGGGAGTGGTAGAGAGATAGAGGGGGTAAGGGTCAAGGGTAGAGGGTAGAGGATTTAAGGGTTAAGAGTTTAAGGTTTACAATTAAAGGTAGAGGGGAGAGAGAAAGAGGGAGTGAGAGAGAGAGAGAGAGAGACCTAAGAGAGGGAGAGGGGGTAGGAGGGAGAAGGTTGAGAGAGAGAGCGAGGGAGTGGGAGAGAGAGGAGGGAGAGAGGCTGGTGGTAGAGGGAGAGAGATAGAGGGGAGAAGTGAGAGAGAACCGAAACCACCCTCTCCCATGCTCTCCCACTCTCCTACCCCTCTCCAACCCTCCCACCCTCTCCCACCTCCTAGCTCCCACCCTCTCGATTGATGCTTTGATGATTTATTCTGATTTTGCTGATCTGCTTGATGCTGACGGATTTTGATTGAAAGATTTCGACTGATGATTGAGATTTGATGCGCGATGCTTGATGCGATTGACGACGCGGATTTGATTTTGAGACGTTGATTTCGATTTTCTGATTTTCGTTGATCTCTTGATGATTTGACGTTTGATGTTGATCTCTGATCTTTGATTTGATTGATCCGGATTCTGATTTTTGCCGACTGATTTTGATTTCTGCGCCGATTTTCTGATTTCGCGCCGGATTTTGATTTGATTTTGATGCCGATCTTTGATGCCGACTGCGCGGATGCCGGATGATGACGCTTGATTTCTGCGCAGCGTTTGATTCTCCCTCCCTCTCCCACCCTCTCTCCCTCTCCAACCTGTTGATATTTTTTTTGCACAGCAACAACTCAGACATAATATAATATCCTATCTCTCTTGAAAGGTAAATCTCTATCAGCAAGCCTCAAGAGATAACCCCAAGGTCTTTAATGTTAGGTCTTGACAATGCATAAACAACTCAGTGATAAATGTGAAAATGATGGTAATCACAAAGGGACCTTACTACAAGCAAATACTGAATCTTGAACTTATCAGATCTAGCAATGTAATGACACTTCAATCCTAAATCTAACTCAAATGATAAAGAAATAACCAAAGATTAGGGTTTCAAAGAGATTACTAAATTTAACTACTCCTAAGATCAACAATGCAAATGATGAAGTACTTGAAATGGACCAATCCCTTATAAACTAATTCCTGCTTGACCAAGATAAATCTACAATCTTATAGAAACAGTGCAATATTCTAAGGTTTTAAAAATTTTCAGATCATGAACATTCATCCAAGACAACCCAATTGCAATTGAAATGAATAAATATCCACAATTGAACAAAACACAATGAATATAAAGTCCAGGCTAACTTTGCAAAGCAACTAACAATCAGCTAGCTGCAAAAAGTATGTACTAGGGATCGTTGCAACACTTCAAGCATCAAATCATGAACACCATTGAATCAGATCTAAATCTAAATCTAATAATTTTGAGCAATTTTAAAGATAGAATCATAAGAACCATGCAAGATAAGTCAACACAAAAGAGATCACCAGAAAATCACAATGTCTTCAATTGTATTGAATCACCAAATTTCAGTAACAATTCCAATGTTCTACTACAACACTTGCTTAGAAATTGACTAACTTCTACCTCTACTCTACTGCTAAATTCGCTTGTATATGTCTATGTATTCTATTCTATCTATCTTCTATCTATTACAAATGAGGAAAAATGTCCAATTTATAGGGAACCCCAAAGCATGTTAGCCAAGCAGGGATTTACAATAATAAAATAGCCAAAACAAGTCGGCCCAAGGAAAATTCAAAATAAAATAAATTGACATTAAATATATGCACTCAATCCAAGGTCGGCCTAAGATCCCCAATACAATTTGAACCAAGGCACAAATTTCAATGCAGCCCCAAATTAATTGCCCTCTCCAAGTCGGCCAAGGGGTTGAGTAACTAGCGCTTGAATTTCTTCATAGTTTTCACTTCATCTTCATAATTTCCAATGACCATGCCAAACTCAGCCTGCACTCAACAAAACACCATTAATATCCATTATAACACTATCATAACATGAAGATCAAGATTAATCCATCATTAGCAACACATTCATAATCCAAATAAACACAAACACAAATCGAAATCAACCCAGGAACGTCACAAAATCATAAACAACATAGTCCAGGATTTTGAGCCAACCACAGAATCCGGGCCAGAAAGGAAATTCTAGAAAAATGTGGCCCAAGCGGATTCCGGTGAAATGAGCATGAAATCAACAATAGATCATTAAAAATGAATAAAGAATGCATAATCACTGTGTAATTTACCAATCTAGAACATGGAACCATAAGAATTTATCATTAAAATCAGCCAATTCATTCAAATTCTAAGTTTCACCAGGCTTCCCAGAAAATCCAGAAAAATATGGCCAGACAATAATTCCATGGAGAGAGAAAAATTCCAGAGAAACAAGGGGAAAAAGGAGGAACCGGGAAAATCCGACCGGACAGGAAAATTTTGAAGTCAATAGAAACCTCAAACATCGGAAATCCAACTCAAATTCGCTCAAATTGACCGAAGGTCACAGATTTGAGGACCTTGGGCACAAAATCAGCTTAACATGAACCTCCTACACATCTTCTTTGAATTCTAGGCTCAATCGAAAACAAGTTAAGACAAAATGGGGATGCCCTAGGTATGAAACCCTAGATTTTAACCATGAATGCACAGAGCGAGCTCGAGACACAAAAAAATCCCACAAGCAAACCATCTTGTGAAAGCACAACAGGATTGAACATCCCAACTCAGGAGAGCACAAATGATAAGGCATAGAGGCACAAAGCTCCAAAAATCAATCAAGTTCGGAAACCCGATGGCAAGGCAAAAATTTTGAAAAATCTAGCCCAAGTGGAATTCCACAAAGACCTAGATTCTCCAAACTGCAATTCAAAATAGACAGGGCCAGACTTTGAATGCAATCCGAGAAAATTCAGAGGGAGCAGAAAATCCCGAACTGGCTCAAAAATCTGAACAGCAGCACGAAAATCAGAGTTTGGATGAAATTCAAGAAAATTCGGATGGACTAGACAATCCCGAACTAGGTTAAAAACCCGAACTTTTCCTAAAACATAAGATTTTCAATGTGTAACTTGGGGGAGCACTTGGGTAAGCAAGATAAATACTTTAAGCACATACCAAGGAAATGCAAAACCTCAAAAAATCGATGGGAGAAAAACACAAAGAGCGAAAGCAAAAGAGGGTCCCTGCTTTCAGCAGGGCGTGTGTTCAAAAACTGCACAACACAACCCTCTCGTACCCTATCTCCCACCCTATCTCCCACTCAGCCACTCTCCAACTCTCTCCCACTCTCTCCAACTCTCTCCCACCATCTCTCACACTCTCCCACTCTCTCCTACTCTCTCGCACCCTCTCTTCCACCCTCTCCCACTCTCTCCAACCCTCTCCCACCTTCTCCCACGCTCTCTGACTCTCTCCCACACTTGCGCACCCTCTCCCACCCTCTCTCACACCCACTCCCACTCTCTCCCACGTTCTCCCACTCTCAAATAACCCTCTTCCACCCTCTCCCACTCTCTCCAACTCTCTTCTACCCTCTCCCACCCTCTCTCTCACCCTCTCGCACCCTCTCCCACCCTCTCCAACTCTCTCCCACACTCTCCCA
>VDFB02154798.1:0-14806 GCA_007258455.2 Sequoia sempervirens | reverse complement strand
AACAAGCTCATACTCAACAAAATCATCTACAGATCAACTTGTAGTATTGACATCAATTAGAGACTTATTCAAATATGGATACACTCAATTTGAATTATCTCATGCAATAGATGTCTACAACAACTGGGTTTCCAAAGGTGGTGCAAAATCCATCCACACTCCTTATTGTCAACATGGTTTTCCTTGCCATTAAGAAATAGTCAACTACCAATTCATAACACTAAGCACTATTGACTTGGTTTGTAGATGAGTCGACTAAGGTATTCAATACATTTGACAAAGTCATCAATTAATGTTTTAAACATGGAAGATATGTTTACCAAGTCAAAGTTAATCTTTATCATAGGCGTCGACTAAGTCCATGCTTTGCATCGACCCATGAAAGCAACACCAAATGCAATACAAATGCTTCATATCGTGTGACAGTATGAGTGAGAATTGGCTTCACAAAACAGTCATAAGCAACATTCATTCGGCCTCCAATATCATAGCTATTATCGACTATAATTAGACCTTATAAATCAGCTTCTATTAAAGTAAATGATAGTCAATAAATAATATATATAATACATTTAAATATATATTATATATATAATATATCATATACATACATACATACATACATACATACATATATATACTATCATATATTTATATATATATATATATACTATCATATATTTATATATATATATATATATACTATCATATATTTATATATATATATATATACATATATAATGTTAATATATATTTATATATATATACTATCATATATTTATATATATACACATATAATGTTAATATATATTTATATATATATATCATAAGTCATCAATGTAAATATTTATACAATTATTTAGACAAGTATACATCCGATATATATATATGAGTACAAGCAAGATAGCATTTGCGTATAATAAACACAATATATCAAATGTATGCATATATACTGTAGACATGTTAAAATTACATCATGCATAATCATATTCCATTCATCCAATAAATCAGGACTTTATTTAAATCAAATCCAAATCATACATTTTCCATCATTTTCTGATTTAAATAAATCAATTATCAAAGTCCAAAAAGTCAAAATAACCTAATCGATTAAATCAGCACATCATCATCTAATCCTAATCTAATGCTAATCACATCCCACTTGCATTATCTAGATCTAGCCACTTGCACAATAAATCAATTTTATTGATTTATTAAAACCTCATTTTCTTTCAACATGACAAGTCAAACAAGGCATTTATTGCTCTTCTTTCTTGTCCCCCTCTCAAAATTTATTGCAAATTTGAATTCAAAAGTTCCCCCTCTTGGGCACTCTTCCCAAATCTTGCACATACATCCATCAATCACATGGTGACAAGTGTCCTCAATTCATTGGCTTGTTTTTTGATCCCACATTGGTCCCTCTTCAACATTTGGCATTTTGAAAATCTTTAAATAGGTGCATCATCCTCAAGCAAATCCTTCACAATCTCCACAATCTCCACAATTTTATGCAAGGTTACTCTCTTCACTTGAGATTTGATCTTGTTCATCATCACTCCACCATCTCCATTTGCATTTTATCATTTTGAGCTTTAATCAAGGATTGGGAAAGGGTCACTAGCACATGTGACACCAATCCACTATGAGATAGAGTTGGATCATGTCTTTCATATGCATTCTTTAGTTTCTATTGTTCCATTTTTATTGCATGATTGATGTGTTTCATTATTTCATAGGGATGTTAAAATGGTGTTTTAAACTAACCATATTGCAGATTTTAGCATCCACAATGGTTTTGGTGCTTAAATCTAACTTCTACAATTGCTTTGAAGGTATAAAACTAACAAGTGTTTGATTTAGGTGATTGTCTTTGAGCACGTGATCCTCTCCCTTGGCGCCTGCAATCTAGGGTAAGAGAACACCAAAAATACATTTTATTGCTTTGAAACACTTCAATTTGGGCTTAAAATTTGAACATCTTGTGCGAGTGTGAGTAGGGGCATTTTCACGTACATTCTCTTTCTTTGTGCCATCAAAGATCGATCGAGTTACGGATTGTGTCTTTGCTCGCTTTTGTTTATCTTAGAGGGCCTGCCTTGGGGAAAAGTACTCACCCAAGCGACGACTCAACCGGTAACACTCTAAAGCCAAGAGTATTTCCAGCCGGGATATAAATGAGGATTTTGGTTAAACGCCATAATCACGCGGTTGGCTCCGACAAGATGGATCCGAAAGGGGACTCTTGCCACGTTGGGTCAACTCCTACGAACGGAAAGTCCTTACTAGAACCTATGTGTTAGAATTTTCCAAAATCCTTAATCTGTTTGTTGGTGCAAGAACGGTCGTTCTGAAGCCGCCCCACAATTTTACGGCTTTTAGTAGAGATGGAAAAGCATGCTGTTGGGAGTTTCAGGTTGGTGCTTACGCCCCGTGATAAGGAGGTCGTGAGGAGCCAAAGTAAATAAGCATCTAACCATCCGCTAAAAAGTAGGCGTGAAATGGATCATTCAAGTGGGACTCAAACATTGTTCATCACATCCATAGGGCTTGTAATTATTCTTTGTTTGAAAACAAAGGTGTATTCGAAACATTTTTGTAAAACAAACATTCAACATGATTCAAATTTCAAACCTCTTTGAAGACAATATCATTGACTCAATCCATATGTTATCGCTTTCTCCTCATGGATTCACATTCGTAGAGGTTCCTAAGCATTGGATTATATCTCAATTTGTCTTCTTGAGTAAACAATAGGAAAACCCTTGCCTTAAGTTCATTGAATTTCCACATAAAATATCTTGTGGAGTTTAAAGAAATTAAGACATTGGACATTTCAGTTTGAAAAATAATCAAGAGTGTGTTTGTGGTAAAAGGAATACACTAAGCAAAGATAACAAATTGGACCCCACACATGTGCTTGATATCTCTTGGTCATATTGGTCTTTTGATTGCTCTTAGAGAAAAGTGTGTTCTTCAATACCTTGGCCTAGTAAACAAAGTCTCTCTAAGTCTCTTAGGATCAAATCAAACACTTCATTCACCTCAAACATTTATCAACATCATCCCACAAACAACTTTAGAGCTTTGAAAACATCATTACCTAGACTTGGGTACATTTCCAAACCAAATCAAAATCATTTGTTTAGTTAGGTGTGTTTGGATGAATCCTTCCACGCACACTTAGTTAAATTATCACCTCTTTGAATAAATTCATCCTAAAGATAACATCCAACATCTTAGGGTTTACAAGTTCATCATCCACATCAAACAATCAAAAATCAAAATCCCTAAGTCTAGCATTGATACAAAATCCCTAAACATTCAACACTCATATCATTCACATTTCATCCTCCATCTCGCCATTGATCCTAAGAACCTTAGAAGTCAATTTCATAACAAAGTCAAAACACAAGAATAACATGGAATATAAACTTGATCCATACGTCTTGGGCAATCCAAATCAGTTGAATCTTCAAAGCCTTGCAATGCCTATCAATTATCAAAATCCATGCATAGGATCATTTCCTTCAACAAATGTCAATGGTACAACAAGTGTGAGTATGCCCAAGTCAAAGTTTGGAACACATTTCCCAATGATATATCTAAGTCCAAACCTACAAATCCACCAATCGAATAATCAATGCATGAGCCTTGAAACGAACAATGTCATTCCACCAAATCCCTACAAACCAAATGTGGATGTACCAAATGCATTTTTTCGAAACATGAATCCTAACTCGGAAACCTTTGGAAAAATGATTCCCAATACCAACATTGTTCATCCTATCATGCCAAATCAGAACATTTTCCAAAGTCAATTTTCCCATAATCCCATTCAAAAATCGCAAGCATGCATGCCAAAACTACTTGAACACAAGCCAAATCAACTATCTCAAGTGAGTCAAAATCAAAATCAAGAACAAATTTGGCGAGATCAAATTGCGTAACTTTCCAAAATAGTTGAGGCATTGCGCCAAGGGCAATCTCCACCACCATTATCAACATCATTCATTGGTTTAGGGATTCCCCCTTTACCTAACACCAATCATTTCACCCAAATCAATCCACATAACATCAATCAAACCATCACGACAAATCCTTTGAATATACCATCGACATCACACCAATGGATGGTATCTAATCAAACAACAACATTGATCCCAAATCAAAATACGGTCTCCCAAGGGCCTATCACCTCGGTCAATCCAACCATCACTATCCCTTCAATCATTCCAAACACCACTATCACTCCCATCACATCTCAACCCCTCACTACCATGATCGCTCTGAGCGTATCTCAAACACTTGTCACTACATCCAACACAATTTCAATCCCACCACCACCACCATCGCGACTAAGCCAAGTAAGCAATTACAATGCTTCATTCAAAGCATACCAACAATTTCTCCAACAATATGAAACAATTCGGCAAGCGCCTATAGCCACGTACGCTTCTCAAGCTTCACAGCAAAATCAAGCTCAAACATCGCTGCAACAACAACAAGCAACACAAGCTCAACAAGTGCAACAATCCTTTCAAGTTTCCCAAGCCTCTCAAGCTACCCAACCAACACGAGCACAAACACAAAAGATGACAACTATTGAAAACAAGGATCAAGATCAATCCATCACTGAGCACACGTTTACTTCATCTAATGATCAAATCGACATATGTCAAGAGTCACTTTTGAATCACGATCAAAATCCACCAACAAAACTCGACAATGAGCCAATTCAAGAAATGTCAACATCGTTTGACCCTATGGTCAAAGACATTGGAAATCCCTCCGCCACAATTGTCGAAGACAATGATCAAAACCTCTCCATCGAGGAGCACATTGAGGATGTATCTACACAATCCGATGATCAACTCACCATACATCAAGAGCCACTTTTTAGTGATCTCTTTCAAGGAGTGTTAGGACTATTTGATCCAATTGACATAATGCATGATCCGTTGACCAATGATCATATTGAAAATGTATCTACATTACCTTATGAGTTAGAGGACATATCTCAAGAAGTTATTCCAAAGCAAGATCAAAATCTTTCACTAAGGTCTAGCAATGGTCATTTTCAAAACATGTTGATCCCCTTTGACCTCATGGTTACAGATGTTGAAGGAACCTTGAACTTGACCATGCCTAATGATGACATCCAAGAACCATTTATAAGCAATCCATCCTTTGGAATTGATCCATGTCAGGAACTTGATCCAAAGCATGTCGAAAGCAACTCCGAAATTAATCAAGATCAAGAATTTGTATTTTCAAGATACTACAATAATTTAATGAACACTCTCTTATCCATGCAAGATGATCATATCCATGTAGCACATACTCCTCCATCTACCCATGAGATGCTTTCTATAGATGGACACGTAGATGATCTTCATCTAGAACAAAATTCTGTTACACACAAAGAGCAGATTATCAACTCCTACAGTCAAACTGAGTTATCAACATCAAGATCAGATATGTCCCAAACTCAAACTAAGGACATCATGAATACAGATATCCAGCATTGTCCGCTCAAGGAGACAAGTCAGATAGAACAGGATATTCTAGAGTTAGCAGAGCAGCAAATGGAAATAACGTCACCTACAGTGGTCATTTATCAGATATTTCATGAAGGTACTACTTCCACGATACTGGGGGCAACCTCATCTCAAGCAAACATCAACATAGGGAGCACGAAGAGTCCTTATGATGAAACTAGTGCCAATACTACAACTAGTCACACCATGAATCTTCACCCACCCATCACCCATCCACTTAATTGGGACCAACATCAAAAGGAAGACTTGAATCAAAGCAAAAAAGAACGCTATCAAAGCAAAAGAAGCAGAGAAGCATAATGGACAACCAAATACAAAATGGATACGAAGAATACAAAGAAAGATCATCCCTATCAAACTCCATTAGTCAAAGAAACTATGGGGCAAAATAAAAATGGGAAAAGTATCCATCAAAGATGTCCGCAAAAGCAAAAACAGGCTTCTCAAGCAACGTACAAAGTGTATCAAGCAGTTGGTCCTAATTCCACGCACACTTCCATATCCACCCATCATTGCTCATCTTCCCAAGTTTGGAGAGTCAAATGTTCCAAACTGTCAACCAATCCATCTCTTATCCCTAAACACACTCCATCCACGCCTCCACGCATAATATCCAATTCTCACATTGACCATGTATTGGCAATGACCCTTCACCATAAGGATTCAGAAGGCAATCTATCGCGATGTGCGCACAAAGACAAAGTCAACGCTGGTATCAACGAAGCAGATCAAGAATCCCAAAAGTTCCATTCAAGTGCACGTATCTTAGCAAAGCAACTTCTTCAGGCAGGATACCGATGACACATTATGATAGGGGCATCTACATCAACGACACCCTGTGGATTCGAAGATGAGCTTAAAAAATCTTCTTTAAAATACAAAAAGCAAAAGCAAAAAATCCAAAAAAAATGTAGTGCTGATTGAAACAAGAAAGAAAAAAATCATTCCTTCTAGTGAAAACTGCGATGGGCGGCGCTTTGGGTGCATTTCATGATGAAAACCTGGCAAACAGGCGTCATGTGTGGAATCGAGCATCTACGTGCGCTAGTTCTGTTGAAAGCATCTCATCCCATCCGTAATAAATTGAGCATTCCATCCATCTTATCCATAATAAATCCATCCATCCATGAACCATTTATCCAATCCATTCGCATATATTTGCATCCATCATCTTAGTTATCTTGATCTTGATACAATTTTGGGGCACGCTTTACGCTTGCTTACGAAAAACATCTTGACATGGGTCATTTTCATTGATCCTATCCTATGCAGCATTATTTGAGCTATGAACACCATCCAAATGAACATTCGTTATTCGAGCACCTTATCTTATCGCAAGATAATCCTTCGAATCCTTTGCATGCTTACCATATCCATCCATCCGTACACCTATCCAAGCATCCACCCATCGCATTCCATACGTTGCTAGACATTGGGGGCAGATATGTACATCTTGCTTCGAGAATAAATCTTGGTCTATGTCCTCCAACTTATGTGGCGATCCGCACATTGGCAAACGTGAAACCAAATTGGTCGAAACCACCGTTGAGCAAAAATCCAAGTCACTAGCCCATGGCACATTTTGACGAGAACATGTTCCTTATCACACTCCATCTTTCATCAAACATCAATCCAAACAATCGATATCAGTCACATCTAGGTTGCACTTCAAATGTCAACATCACATCATTCGAACATCTTTTGTTCCAAATCAAGCTTTAACAATCCTGATCAATCGAATCCAATCAATCCATCATAATCTTGGGATATCCTTCCCGATCATTGTGTTGCTTAACACTATCCTTGCATTGTTATGCATCCTTAACAATGTTATCATCATCAATCTCGATCAATCAATCCTTGCATTGTTGTGTATCCTCGACAATGTTATCATCATCAATCCAATCAACATCCCAATCCTTGTGTTACTTAACACTATCATTGCATTGTTGTGTATCCTCAACAATGTTATCATCATCATCAATCCATCGATCTGATCAATCAACCTTAGCTTGGTCTTCAACAAAATCATAAACAAAGCACCGGAGCACTACACACATCCATATATCCAAATCACAAAACTAATTTAAAAATCCAAAACATCCAAAACATCAAAGTTCATCCAAAAACATCCAAATCATGCAAAACCAAAACAAGTCGAAAACAAAACATCAAAATATTTTGAAATCCCAAACTTACGCCAGTTTCCTCGAAGCTTAACGTAGGCAAGGCTAATCCTCGACACTGACATCAAAATCCAAAACATTCAAAAAACATCAAAATCCAAAAAACATAAGAAAATTCAAAAATCAAAACATCGCAAAATCCAAAAAAATACCAAAAACAGCCTCAAAACATTTCAAAACATCAAAAACATCCAAATATTTGAAAAAATCCATCCATCTCATCTCACTTTCACCCATAATAATCAATCATCCATAATAAACTGTCTTCATCTTCATCCTTTGGCAACGCAAACAGAAACAATCACAACAATTGGCAAAAAAATCAATCTTCAATCATAAAATCAAGATCGAAGCAACAAATCTTTAAAACAAAATCAAAGTCTCGATCATTTTCAAACATGTCAGTCAACTTTATATCATTAGCCTATCAATCAACTTATCAAACCATCATCATCCTATACAATGCATGTCCTAGGATATATCGTTCTGACAATGGGCATCATTTATGATACCACCTTTTAGATTCTTATCCTATCAAAACAAACCATTTGGCTAGAGGTATGTTCATCAGCTTGTTTGTGTACTTGATCTTTTCTTTTGATTTATCTTATTGCACTCATTCCAAGGACATCTCGATGATATCCCAAAATAGTGGATTTAGAGAAATAGGAATGGGGCACCGATCATTATCTTTGTCCTGGCCGCGGCTTGTTGACACCTTGTAATATAACTTGGCTTAATTTGCTTTGTTAGGTACTCTCTAACAAGGTTTCCGTGATGTCAAGTGTGAACAAGATTACTCCTATCTATTTGTCGAGTCAAAGTCCATCACACTAAGTACCACACCATCCTGGTCCTTTATACCTTGATGCATCGTACTTAGGTGTGTTATCAAAAATAAAGTAAGTGATCCTTTGAAAATCCCAATCCTTGATAAGCAAATCATCATCATCATCTATCATCATCATCTCTAATAAAGTCTCGACCAATCATGGACTTGTTGGATCCTCTTGTCATCATCTCATTTCCGCACTAACATCATGCATCCGTCATACATCCATCATGCATCCATCATGCATCTACAAACCATCAGCATACCACATATCATTCATATCATACATTCAGGTAACATCGATCATTTCACATGCATTGTATAATCATCATCATAATATAGATCTGTTAGTCTAAGCATCTCATAAATCATCCATTGCATAATCATGGCATATCACATCATCAATCTCATCCATCTCATATCATATCATCATTTAAGTTGTTTAGGATAATATAGATTTGTTATCCTAAGCATCTTAAAATCATCTCATTTGCATTGTCATCCATAACCATCCATTTTGAACCTCTTTATCGTGAGATCGACCCTCAAATCGAATCTTTTCGCTCGATCTCTCGAGGGGGCAATGTACCAGTGTACTTCTTTCCGCTGGGGCATTTGAAAAATCATGAAATTTTTAAATTTCGGTTGCGGCAAGTTTATTCTTTGAACCAACGCAACAAGTACATTGCTTCAAAGAGGGGCAAAATGTAGACATGTTAAAATTACATCATGCATAATCATATTCCATTCATCCAATAAATCAGATCTTTGATAAACCAACCAAATCATACATTTTCCATCATTTTCTGATTTAAATAAATCAATTATCAAAGTCCAAAATGTCAACTCATCTAATCAGCATTAATCAGCATGATCACCATCTAATCCTAATCTAATGCTAATCACATCCCACTTGCATTATCTAGACCTAGCCACTTGCACAATAAATCAATTTTATTGATTTATTAAAATCTCATTTTCTTTCAACATGACAAGTCAAATAGGGCATTTATTGCTCTTCTTTCTTGTCCCCCTCTCAAAATTTATTGCAAATTTGAATTCACTTCCCTCTTGGCACTCTTCCCAAATCTTGCATCACATCAATCCAATCACATGATGACAAGTGTCCCTAACTCCATTGGCTTCTTGTTTTTGATCCCAACATTGTCCCTCCTTCAACATTTGCATTTTGAAAAATCTTTAAATAGGTGCTTCATCCCTCAAGCAACTTCTTCACAATCTCAACTTCCACACTCATGCAAGGTTACTCTCTTCACTTGAGATTTGATCTTGTTCATCATCACTCCACCATCTCCATTTGCATTTTATCATTTTGAGCTTTAATCAAGGATTGGGAAAGCGTCACTAGCACATGTGACACCAATCCACTATGAGATAGAGTTGGATCATGTCTTTCATATGCATTCTTTAGTTTCTATTGTTCCATTTTTATTGCATGATTGATGTGTTTCATTATTTCATAGGGATGTTAAAATGGTGTTTTAAACTAACCATATTGCAGATTTTAGCATCCACATATACATATGTATAAAAGTATATGCCTCTATGTACACATATATGTAGGTATATCTATCTCAATGCATCCATATGCACGTATTCATTTGCCAACGTACACATGTATTGATACACATATACATATGGATACGTGTATACACCATACATACATACATACATACATACATGCACATACATACATACATACATACATACATATAGATATATATATATATATTAGATGAACATTCTATTCACATATAGCCATTCATAATCACCATCATATTGATAAGTATTTACGTGTAGTACATCTATACATGTGCATATACATGTTGTTAGATCCCATCAACATGTATGTGCATATATATATACACTTACTCCACGTACGTCCCACTTATCAATATAATTCTAATAGTACAAGAAAGATCTCCAAAGCTCAATTAGATAAACATCACCCAATAATGAATGAAGTAGTAAACAAGACTCTATCAATGCAAACATATCAAGTAAGGATGACTTACCAACTTCCCACAACTGACTTAACTTAATCATTCTATATGGTGTGTGTATGCTCAAATATTTTACGTTGGTTTCAAGACTTCTGGATAAACTATGTGCATTTTTTTACATCAACGTTTTGGATCATACTCCATGATCCATCATCATGATGAATGGCAGAAAGAGAGAATTCATCCTGATGATGGATCATGGAGTATGATCTGAAACGTCGATGTAAAAAAATGCACACAGTTTATCCAGAAGTCTTGAAACCAACTATTATGGACTATGAAAACAAAATGCTATTTTACGTTACTGGTTACCTGACCAAGATATTCTCCTGAGTGATACTTCCCCTCTGCCTGGAGGAATGGAACATATACTTGCATCCACTAACACATGCACACGACAGTCAATTGTTCACAACATATGCAATATACGTAAAATATCTTCAAAGTTAGAATAATAATTCAATAACCATCCATTCACATAAATTCAATACTTTTCCATGAGATAACATCAAATGATAACAAGGTACAAGCACAATTTATTCATCTCCAAAATTCACTTTACATTCATATTTACCCTATGTACGTAATAGTAAATAGTAATTACACAATTGGGGTGTAACAGTCATGATGAGTGCTAACCTCATAGGGTCTACCATAAAGCCTTCCTTACAAATGATGTGTCCAATAAGTGTAGCAAATGATATTATAAGAGATGCATTTATTTATATTTAAGGAGATTTTTAAGATCCTACTTCTTTCTAAAATTTTCTGGAGTGTTTGTATATGGTCCTTCACCAATTTGTATACTATCCAATGATCCAAGTATACTTCTAGAAAATGATGTATGAAATCATTAAAGGAACTTATCATTATGTGGCTAAATACAACATGAGAATTCTTTAATTTGAAGGGAATTATAATATACATGAATGATCCCAATTTAGTGGTGGAAATAGTCTTAGGTTGATCTTCCTCCTTGATTTTCACTTATGGTTACTAGAAAATATATCGATGAAGGAATACATTTATCTCCCCATCACTAATTCTAGTATCTCCTATCTAAATGGGGTTGTTGATGGATCATGGATACATGCTTTATTGAGTTTGTAGAAGTCGACACATGTCCAAGTATTTCCCTTATTTTCTTATTTTACACCACCATAAGACTGATCCATTCTATTTCTTCAACAAGGTGGATTATCCCTATTGCTAACATTTTATCTTTTTCTTTAGACCTTCTTTTTCATGTTAGGGTTAAGCCTATAAGGTTGCTTCTTTTGTCGTTTGGCTCCTTCCTTGAGTTGATTTTTCATCACTTCTACTTCTTCCTTAATTCCCTCCAGGCTAGTGAATGTCCAAGAAGATAGATATTTGTTCTCAGAAAAAATTCTAGGTGCCTTTGCTACAATTTTCTCATCCCAATAATTTCCAATTAAATTGCTAGATTGAGATTTTCTACTAATGATATGTTTTCCTCTTGATTTTTAAAGGTTGATTAGAGTTCTCACCCTTCGAATCATCATGGATTTTTGTTTCCCTTTCTTCTTCTTCTTCTTCCACTTGGATATCTAGTTTTGTTTCTTTCCCTTCATCCTCCTAGTGTGATGTGTAGTATCTCTTTCTTGGAAAATGTGTTTCTTTTTTCATCCATTCAATTAGCCTCCAAACTCCTTCCGCCTTTGGAGGTAGTGGAATGTATTGGTTCATCTTGGTATTTTTTCCTCCATTGGCTTAAAGATAATCTCTTTCATCCACAATAGTATGTTATGAATCCTTTCATCATCATCATAAAAAGAGAAAGTATGAGTAAAGTCCTGTTGGAGTTTCCCATAGTTCTTTGTTTTTTCCCTTCTCTCCTAGTTAATGTACTAGGTTCTTACTACTAGAGTTAAGGTCCAATGAAAAAATTATATGTATAACTTAGCATCACATTCTCTCCTTCCTTTCAAAGCTATTATACATGTCTCCATATGATCTTTAGGTGGTATTGATCATTGGAACTTTGATATTATGGTGTATTCTCCTTCTTGTATGTACCTTGTTCTAATAAATATTTTTTAAGTTTTGGTGCCAAGGGATGTTATCCTAATGGGATTTCCACCAACATGCAATATTGCATACCAATATATCTTGTAATGTTGTAATTTGTAGGTCCTTTGTGTCGAAGGTTTTACCATGTCTTCCAAGTACTGATTTAGATGTCCAACTCATGAATAATGGGGTAGCTTAATATGCAAGATACCTCTTGACATCTGGTTGAGGTATCTTGTATTCTAAACAATAAGATAAAAACTATCCTTTGCTTCATCTTTTGAAGTTTGTTGTGTGATTTCCTCTTCTACAATAAATTGTGACATGCTTTTAGGGTGCCTATGTATCATGAACACCTTACTGAACCCATATAATTTTTGGGATGTTAGTTTTGGTTCTTCTTATAGCCAAGTGTTCATGACTTCCCCATTGTCTATACTTACATCCTTACTCTCCAAAGGAACAAAGAACACACGACTACTACTATACTTTGTGAAATTTGTGAGCTACGAAACTCTATATACACAAACTACCTCTCCAATATTGTATCAATGATAGAATTAATAGAGAAGAGTACTTACAATTGACTTACAAGATGATGCACTAATTTTATTACCTTGAAAGATTTTCTTTGATGATGTAATTTGATTTTATATTTCATAGTCTATTGATATGATTTCTACCTAAATCGAGGGAGATCCTACTCAACTTCAAAATGTTAAGGTCGCTTGCGTTAGAATTGCAATATGATTGATATAAATATATGCTTTTCTAAACTATTAAGATTGTTCATCGTATTTTTTTAATAGATATAACTTAGTATAACCTATCAAATCAATTGATTTTTTAAATGAGCGATAATAAGGTGTAATCAAACAAGGACCACTCTACAATTAGGTGTTGACATAGCTAACTAGAATGTTTGTCTAGGGGGCTCACGAGTCTATTTCACGACACCTCAAGTCACATTTGTTGACTTCTTGCTTTAAATATTAATTAAAAGTAAAACTTTGCAAAGCTTCTATAAGGACCTTTTTCTTGATGCATGTGGGACATTTTTAAATGGAGGTGGATGTGTAAAGAAGATCCTTTTGTGTGATGTCTTTTGAAACTTTATTTGTGCAAGCATGCATCTCTAATTCCATTGGTAAATTTAATTAAAATGGATTATATTCGGTCACAACTCCACTGCAAGAACATGAAAGAGAAAGCAGTGAAAAGAAGTTCAGATAACGCCAAAAGAAGTGCTCTTTGCTTTATTATCATGCATTATTTAACAACCAGCCGTTTTCCCTATAAGGAAATATAAGTCCATACCGGCCGTTGTTTATAGATAAGGGTTTAAGTGGATTTAAGCCATGGACCAGGTGTTAATTTCTATAACCCAGCAACAGATTAATTGCACAATAAATTCACAGAAAGAAATCTGATTTATAACAATTAATACAACTCGGTTAATTTAACAACTAATAACAGTGGAAGCAAAAATAACATGAAGCCAAACACAAAAAGACAATAACACAGATATACCCAGGAAACCCCAATGCGGGGAAAAACCTGCAAATGTTGGATCTTCTATTCAGCCTAACAGCAAACTTTTCTTTCGAAAATACAATATGAGTTTGCTACAACAATCTTGTATTTATAGAGCCTAGCTGCTTTACTTAGCATGCAAGGAAAGAATCTTTCCTTGCTTTCTTTGGCTTTATTTACACATAAAATCACTCTAGGATTTATCTTATCCTCACAAACTCGGAAACATTCTATTAAAGAATGAAATCCCACTCTTGGATTTATCTTATCCTCACAAACTCAGAAACATTCTATTTAAAGAATAAAAATCCTACTGTTACTAAAAATCCAACTCGAATTGATTTAAAGCAAATCTTATCTTGAGTTGCTTTAAAGCAAATCCATATCCCACTTTTCTAGCTACAAAAATCAACACTCCCTCTTATCGAGGAAAGTGTTCTGCACTACACCCAACTTGTCCCTGAAGAATTCAAACTTGCTCTTCATCAAGGCCTTCGTCAGGATATCTGCTATTTGTTCGTCCGTAGGAATGTAATTGAGCTTCACTATCCCCTTCTCCACACAATCTCTGATAAAGTGGTACTTGATCTCAATGTGCTTTGACTTAATACAGGAACAATCGGATTCTCGCATGCTTTG
>VDFB02154796.1:47611-62347 GCA_007258455.2 Sequoia sempervirens | reverse complement strand
ATTGCATAGAGACAAAGTGAAACAAAAAAATATGTAATGAGCTTCCATATTAAAACTAATAAACACAATTACCACTTTAGAAAAAAAAAAGAATCTAACTGAAAGAATTTAACTATTTTTCATCAAAAGGCATGGGTAATAAAAAAATTAGACATAAACTAAACTATGAAGGTTTTTAACATAGATAAATGAGAAAACTTACTATACATTTAATTATTTATATGGATCAACATTTTCAGGTTTGAGGATGAAAAGAATGTAAAACAATACAACATTAGGATTGCTTTCCTATAAAGTACATGCAAGTGAGACTTTTCCATACAAAAGTTGTTCGATTTTTATACTATAAACTAAGATCCACTATCTTGTTCATCTTGTCAAGTGTAAGCAATATGGTCTCTGTGACAACTGTAAGGAGGGAGAGCATCATTCAAGTACTTTACTTGCAACAATGGACTAGGCCGTCCCTCACTCATCTTCCTATTGGAAATGGCCCAACCTTTCAATGAGGGTGGTAGATAATGACATCTAGAGTAGTATCATAACCAAATTCAAGAACCAAGTGTATGTAATTACAATCACTATCACATCCAGTCAGTCATGCAAATCCTAGATACCCTTTAGCTATTGATGGTTTTTGACTACCATGCAATATTGAGAATACAATGAGTTGATAATGCATACAGATATAGCATCACTTTAGCCAAAGTGTTTAATAATAATTATATTTTGATTATATAGAAATGTGGGGCATCTATTCACAAAACTAGAATCTCTTGCTTGACTAATCAAAATGATCATAAAATAATTGTAAAAATGTAAGTTACAATTTATAACACAAGTTTTCCAATAAACATAATATTTCACAGACTCTCGCCATATCCTACCCTTGAGTGAGAAACTTTATAGTATTCAATACCATCTTTTTGTTATACCAGATAGGTAAGTACATTCAGTGTTCCTATATAGTGAGACTATAGTCCTACATAGGGCTATCCGATAGAGTTTCCATTCACCTTTCAAAGCAATAGTTATATATAAGGTTGATTGCCAATCTAGAGCTGAAATGATTATTGATATTCATAATTGCATGATTACAAAAGGAGATGAAAGCTCCTTATAAAGAAAATTACAAGACGGTGTTTCTAAAAAGAAACCATCGTTAACAGAAGCAAACTAAAGCAGAAAGATGCTAAAATAACTAAAGTGTAAATGAAAGTTACTAAAAGCTAACTAAGTTAACTGCAAGTAAACTTATGACTAACTAAAGCAAAGATGACCATTAATATTACATTTAATATTTTAATACCCTCCTTTAATGGTCATCCTACAAACAAAAACTAAGTCTACCCATATTCAGATGGTGTGCTGGTCATCAAAATGCATAATACACAGACTCCTTTTGCTCAGTATACTCCGCCACTTGAGCACTTTGCTGATATGCTTCTTGGTTGGACTTCTCATCAGCCAACTGCTTTCTGCATAACTTCTGTATATGACCAATCTTTCCATAGTAATGGCAAGTAATAGACTTCTTGGAGCCCTCCTCCGAATCACCTTGTCCTTTTTGCTAAGTGGACTTGCCTTTGCCAACATCCTTGGCAATAAATGCTTGTTCAACACTAGGAGACTCACTGCTGCTCCCAAACTACTTCCTCTACCTTTCCTGCTGCAAAAGCTTGTTGTGCAACTCATCAAATTTCAAGTCAACATTGGTGGATGTAATGTTGAGCGTTTCAATGAAGTGCTCGTAGAAACATGGAAAACTTTTCAAAATGATATCCACCATATCCTCCCCTTCCATTTTACAATCAATGGCCTCTAGTTGAATGCGAATATCTTTGATTTTCATCAAGTGCTCCTACAAAGACACTTGGTCATCCATCACAATGTAAAACATGTTCTTTAGGAAGAAAGTCTTGCCCTTGTCAAAGTTCTCATGAAGATCTTTCAAATGCTTCTAGATCTCCACAGCAGATTTACCAAATGGTATTTCTGGTAACATCTCATCGGTCACAGATAATTTTAGAAGTATAACTGCCTCCCTATTATCTCCATCATACTTGTCCTGATCCTTTCCCACAATCATGGGACATACTTTTGTACCTAGAACAAGCTCATCTAGACATCGATATTCAAAGATGGTAAGCATCCTCTGCTTCCACGTGTTGTAATTCTTTCCAGTGAACCTTTGCATATTTTCCAACATAACATTGGACAAAGATGCCATCCCTCCTGTTTTTTGAAGCACGAAAAACAAGGTAACTTTGTGATCAGCTGGCACAAACTTTGGACAATCTCTTGGCACAACTTACTTTTTTTTTTTTTCAAAAATTGTCTAAAAGAGAGGTTCAAAAAGCTGTAGGTTTTCAAAAATTCTTGAAAATACGAGAAAAAAGTAAGAATTTTTGAAAAAAGATCTCAAAGAACTTAAGCAAAAAGTTGAAATTTTTTCAAAAACTCTTATAAATATTTTGTTTGAAAAGAATTTCAAAAAACTCTTTGAATTTTTTTTAATTTTTAAAAAAATTCTATCAAGCGGCTCGAAAAAAGCTTTTTCAAGCTGCTGAAATCGAGCGCAAAACCCTAGCTGCAGCCCTCTGAACTTTGCACAAAATAGTCTTCGAACAATGGAAATCCCGTCACAAATTTAGATTGTCTAGAAAAGAGAACACAAAATACCCAGAAGAAAAACCCTAGGTTGCTTCACAACCCTAGGTCGTTGCACATTCACAAATTCAAAAAATCGCTCAAAGAAAAAGAAACTTCCAAAAAGCATTGACTCAGAAACTATAAAAAACCCTCAAAACGTCTTCAAAATGGGGTTGTTGAGCAAATGATGTTGAGAAAGCGTCCATTGTTAACAAACGACGTGATTTTACGGCCTGCGATAAGACTCGAAAAATGTGAGAAAAAGAATAGGAACCACAATTTAAAATAAACTTGGGAAAAAGAAATCCTTCAAACTGAAAATCTGTCAGGGTGCATATAATGTGAAAAAGGATGACCCAATGCAAGAAAAATAAAATCATGTTGTGATTTGAAACACCAAAAACACCACGAACATGGAATGTGTCTAAGGCAGCGAAAATGCACTTAGATGGTCGTGAATAACGATCGCGACGCGGTGAAAAACCTTAACAAACAAATACCACGTCCTTCAAAAGTACATTTAAAAACTTGATTTTTTCACAAAAAAAAACCACAATTACTACTTCAAAATCACAGTTCTTCCTTTAAAGATTCTCAGAAAATTTGCCAAATGAACCCTGAGATTTTTCGAGAAAAACTACAATTTCAAAATAGAAGAAACCCTGGGTTTAGATGAAAATCTGACTCGGAAAAATTCTTGAAAATTTCTTCGTTTTGTTTAAAAGAAATCAATAAGGAACATTTTAAAGTTCTTAAAAAAATGCAGGAAAACCCACAGATTTTTATTTCAAAAAATTAGCCCAAAGAGATCAAGCCCTGAAACAAATGCCATGAAATGATCATTGACATTCATAATTGGCCAATTAAAAAAGAGATGAAAGCTCGCCCATAAAGAAAAATCACAAGACGATGTTTCTAAAAAGAAACCATCGTTTACAGAATCAAACTAAAGAAGAAAGCAGGAAGATTCTAAAACAACTAAATCATAAACAGAAGCTACTAAAAGCTAACTAAGTTAACTACAAGTAAACTTACGACTAACTAAAACAAAGATGACCATTAATATTACATTTAATATTTTAATAGGAGCTGTGCGAATATAATCCAAGATATGTTAATTTCAACTTTGAACTGGATTATATGAACTTAGCGTGTGTGTAGTAACAATACACATAAAGGAACACATACTCACATGATGACATTTTTATACTACTCTTTAGTTCTTCATAAACAAAGCTGTGAATATGGTGGAATTATTTAAGTACATATTATGTGTAGCTATGTATAAGGTTTTCTTTTGTACATTTAATTCAGGTGATATTGAGGTCATATGTATGTGGTCTAGTATGTTAAAAACAGTCCTTTATGGTAAAATATGTGAAAATTATAAAGTTATTACTAAAATATCTAAAACCTTATATGAATATCAATTATCTCGTTGTTTGGCATGACCTGTATTATCTTGGCGATTTATCTTGATGACTCTTTATTATGTGAACGCGCATTACGCCTGTATGTGTATGTATGTGAGCTTGGCTACAGTCGCCATGTGCTTATACACACACACACGCCCATATGAATGATGATGACTTCGTATATGAAAATAAACCAGACTTACTCCCAATTTAGGTTGTGGGGACATGCTTGGCGTTTGTGAAACACTTGTCATGCATTACCTAGCATACAAAAATAATTTTTGTAACTGTTTAACATCTCAAAGAGGTCGATTTGAGCTTAGATAAACAAATGATTTGCTGGTTGATAAACTCAACCATGATGTTGGCATCAGTTTGTGAGCCAATTGCAGCTTGGCCTACTTATATATACCAACAATAGCAAAGCAAAACATCATTTCACCAGCTGATAATTAGTGAATGCATACAGCTAAAAGAACTCCCCTTTGCTCAATAGTCTAAAAGTCTCAATGATGAATGCAATCATCAGCTCAATGTCCAAATAAACCATATAGATTTATTTTTTCATACAACAATTTTTTTTCGACCACATACCTAGATTTCTAGCTCTAGCCAAGACTTCTCACAATAGCTGCAAACAATGCTGCCAAATTCCTAAAAATAATGGTCTCATCTCTAGTTCTAGCCATGACTTCTCACAATAACTGCAAACAATGCTATCAAATTCCCAAAACTAATGGCCTCAAACTCTCCCCAAAATCCATACAAATCCCTTCCAAAGAATGCAAAATGACCACCACATTTTAAGCACCTGTCATGCCCTCATGGGCTTCACGGCGAACAATAAACTCCATTTTTTCCTTCAGAACATGCACACCACTACCCTCTATTCCAACAAAGCATATAATGGTGCCAAAACTCTGAAACTCCTGCAATGGGGCCGGCCTTACTGGCTACCACAACCTCTTGAAAACTCCCACACCCAATTGAATAAGTGGATACCTTTTTTTTTACTATTAGCGCATAGTGGTATAGCATTCCACTATCTCCTATAAAATAAATTTGATTCTATGTTCTCGGATATGATACATTCACAAATCAGAACCGATATCCCCGATTTTCCAAGCCAGTTTAAAAAAAAAATTCTAATCAGCTCTTTAGCATTAACTAATATTGTGACAAGATAAATAAGTGATACCTCCAAAAGGTCTATGGCTCCATAATGATATCATAAATCAGCATATATTAATTATTTTTAGCTGAAGCAATGTAAAACTTAGATACGATAACCTCATGAGATAGAGACTTCATGCAACCATATGAAGGAAATCGAAGATTTCATAGACAAAATTGCGATAGACACTCAAGCAGACCCTTACATGTCTACAATGCATCAATGCAAGTGGGTTCTTGAAGTGTATGGTACAACTATCCCACTGTCACGATTTGCCTCCCTCAACAAGCGAGAGAAGAAAAATACAACTTGCATCCACCTCATACCAACAAATATTAGCTAGTTTGTGCCAATATCAGATCATAATCACAAATCAGTAATAACAATTAAAATATCAATTGTGTATGATTTATGAAAATAATCGATTTCATTATATTGTTCATCAATTATTAAAAAATAACATATGTGAAACGTTTAGATCAACAAAATATTAGTTCAAATCATGGATATTGTGTAAAACAATGAAATACTATCATAACTACATACAAAGCATAGTGTTATCACATTCAGTACATCATATCAAAACGTTAAATATGCACACTTAAACATTTATTTGAACATCAATTTTTTTGTCCATAATGAGTAAATAAAAATGAGATGTGATATCCTTCCTTGCTAGGAAAAAGTCATCATCCCGATGGCTTAATTAAACATAACATAAAATATTGTTTTTGAAAGTATAATATGATTAAAAATACTATGCAAATAGATGAGGAAATACTCTATGAAACTCTTCATAGCCCTCCCAAGTGGCATTGTTCTCTAAATATTAGTCCCACTAGACCTTGCATTGAGTTACTTCTTTGTTACATAAATGAAACTTCCTAACCTCAAGCTCTCTGAGAGGCTCCATCATTACCACCCTTGGGTCTAAAACTTGTAAAGAATTCCAATCAAGAACATAAGCAAAAGTTGGCTCATATTTTTTTTAGATAAGACACATGGAAGACATGCAATCAAGCAAGAGAAAACAATAAGGATAATTTGTAAGCAATTGGATTAATGATTTCAATCACGTCAAATAGGCCTACATATATGGGAGGCAACTTTGTTGATTTATCAAACTTAATTGAACCCTTATGAGTTTTAACTCTAAGAACTGCCTCCAACAACAAACTGCCTCCCTTCCTATTTCAACTCGGCATAACTTTTTTGCCTATCATTGGCTTCATCCAACCTTTACCTAATTAGTTTGACTTACTCTTCCATTTCTATTAACATTTTTTGCCCAATAATAAATTGACTCCCTTCCTATTTCAAGTCGGCATAACTTTTCTGTCTATCATTGGTTTCAACCAACCTTTACCTAATTAGTTTGACATGCTTTTCCACTTCTGTTAACATTTTTGGTGCAATGCTACCCTATCTTCCTTTTTATACCAAATGATAAGTGTCCTACATTTTTTGTTGTATAGAGCCTCAAATGGAACCATTTATGAAACAAAGTGATAGGAATTATTATATACAAAGGTGTCATTCCCATTTGTATTGCTAGTCTATACAATACATCCACAACAAATCTTCTAACACCTGATTCAACCTTTCAATTTGACCATTGGTCTCTATTTGATAAGTTGAACTGATGTTTATTTGAGTTCTCAGTGCTAAAAACAAGGTTTTCCAAAACCTCAACGTATGAATATCCAAGATAATCTTTTTGGAACCCCTTGGAGTTGCAAGATCTCCTAGATGAACCTTCTTGCAAGAATCGGTGCACCATCAGTCCCTAGAATAAAGTGCAAAACTTTCATAAGCTTGTCTACTGCCACCAAGATATTGTCATGGCGTTTGTCACGTCCACATTTTCAGAGTGATCACCTAATGGAGTTGGTTAGCCTATCCTATTCCTGTAGGCTAAGTTGGAGGGCTAAGGGAATGACCTAATTGATTAAATATTATTTTAATGAATTTTATTGGGAAAATTGAATATTTTATGAGCCATTTGGTGAAGGAGAAAATAAAGGATGGAAAATGATGTGTCCCTGTGGTTCAGTGGAGTTAAGATAATTTAAAATATGTAATTTTACCAAAAAGAGATATAAATAACTAATGCAAACTACATGCATGTGATAATTTGGCAAGAATTCTAAATTAAAGAATTTACATAGTAAATTGAATAATAAATCCACATATTTCAATCAAATTAACATCAAAATCATATATATAATATTTCCACTATCATTTAATATCAAGGTTTCCGATACTTATTTGAATTAGTGCACTTGGAGTGGTTATTCTCACTCTAAGAAGATTTTAGTGGTCTTGGCCCTCATAACTATGGCATATCTAGAAGGACCCAATTCTTATTCAAAACCAATACACATTCTTCCCCAAGCAACAACCCTATCTAGGACAATCCTGGGTGTAGACTGTACCCCAAGTTGGACACACACTGTGTGCCCCTTCTCCCATGCCCATAGCCCACCAAACCACCTTCTCCTTCCTTGAGTGATCTCCATGCCTTTTCCAAGTCTCACATGAGTTCTTTATATTAACTGTTAGAGTAATCATGCATTAGCTAATGACTAATTAATCTTTAATTAATTATTAGTCTAATTTATTCTCATGCACTTAAGCTAAACTTAGGAGTTCTTTATTCAGTTAACTAAGTGCTTTTCTATGTTAACTAAGGTGAGCTATTATTAGATCATTCTATCTCATTGCATGAGATGTTGACACTTGTTATGATCTAATCCCTTTCTCATTTAGGGTTGCTCCTATATAGCACTCAACCCTCATTGTATTATCTCTCAAACTCTCAACCTTTGACAACTCTTGCTTTCCTTGAAGTCTCTTGAGGTTCTTCTGTAGCTTTTTCTTGTTGAGGAATATATCAATTTTTTGTTTGTAAATCTCTTGCATGGAAAGTGTTTTTGTTCGTTGTCTGATCCCGTGGCTCGTGTTTTTCACAATTCTAACATGGTAATAGAGTGTGGATTGAGCGAATCCCTTCTCGATTTATTAGGTTTTTTTCTTCAACAAGGGTTACAGGCTTCAAATCTAGAATCCCCTTTGTTTTCTTTTTGCAAATTTTGGGGGTGGGCGATTTTTAGGTGCATTTTGGCTTAAAAACGACCTCACAGTTGGATTCAAAGTTGTCAAGAAAGTTAGATTTGGCTTTTATTTGGCCTGATTTGGACTCCTGCGATCAGATTTGCGATGGTTTGAAGCGGTTGCTTTTTTTTTTAGATCTGGAGGGTAGTTGCAGTTTTGGTGTGAAAAGACCTTGCCGTTGGATTCAGGAGGCCGATTCGACAAATTTTGACTATAAATTTGCCCTATTTTGCTGCCAGGAGCTTTTGAGGCAAAATTTTTTTGTACAAGGGCCTGTACGGCCCTTGTACGAATTCATGTGCACGGGTTTAAAAAAACTAGGAAATATTTAAAATTGGTGTTTGTTTTTTTAAAAGTTTCTTTAATTTAGCAATTTTTGGAAAAATAAAAAAAATCTATGAAGCTCTAGGTTTATTTTTTTAACTTTGGGTGGTGTATTAAATTTCTTGGCAGGGGCGGTTTCAAGTGGTACTTGTAGGTACTTGCTACGGTAGGCTTGCAGGCCTATGTGGCCACACCGGTGGTGGGGTTCTTTCCTCCTATTGCTTGACAGCCTTTAATTTCTTGATGGCTCGCGGGGCCGTCACATTTTTCCGACGCTGTGTTCAATTTTTCTGGGATCAGTGTTCTACTTTTTTGGCAACACCCTATTCACCAACATCAGCAATTTTTAGCGACAATGAATTTTTTTTCGACCAAAGAATATTCTTCGAATTTTCTGTTAGACATAGGAGTTTCCTACGAATCTCGTTTCCAGGGGTCAAATTTTTTTTGTGTGGTAGGGGGAATATTCCCAAGAATATTTTGCTGACATCAATCGTACGGATTCTTGACAATGGCCCCTTTAAGACCCCTTTGTGCCCTAAAGGAGGTCTTTATTTCTTTTGGGCATAACTTGGGCATATGATGTCATTTTTTGATAAATAAGATATCGTCAGAAAGCTGGTTTGACCAACTTTCCAGTGGTGAGGGTCTTATCACCCTTTTTGCTGCTAGTACATTTTATAGCTTGTTGAAGTTAGAGGTGTTGTTTTTTAGTCTTGAGCTCATAACTTTTGACCCGTTTCTCAGTTTTTCATGATTCTAGCGGCATTGAGACGGTCTTTCAAAGCTCTTCATAGCCATCCATGCACTTTTTCTAGATTTCTCTCTAGGTACATTTTATTCAAATTTTGGTGTTTTCACATTCTAGTGAATTACTTGGACGTTTTAGCTCCTAGAAACTTGTTTGCATGGGATGACTCATTTTTGGCAGTTTTTTATGTATTTTCAGTATTCTGTCCTATTTGGGCATTGCATACATCTTTTTCATGCACATTCTCTTTTGTAGATGCATTGAGATATAGTGCCATTCTAGTGTATACTTTTTGGGGATTTTGCACATCCTGTTGTGCCTTTTGTATTTGCACTTTGATATAAATTGCCATGGGGGGGTTGATGTTTTCCTTTGGTTTTCCATCACACCTTTGTCAAGTGAGTATCCCTTCCATGACAGTAGTGAATCCGAGTGATTCTTGCCTCATGCATGTGTGCCTTAGTTTGCACACCCTTTTATTTGCAGGTTGTTTCTCCTACATGCACTCCTTGGTTTCAAACAGTTTCAGTGTGCCTGCCATGGCTCTTTGTTGTTAGCATTATAGGAGGGTTTCTACTACTGGTGCTAATGCTTCCTTGGTTTCACGTTTGAGTGATCTACGTATCTAGTTCTTGTTCCTATGTACTTTTGGATGCAACGTACATTAACGGCTGGTTACATGCATTTTGGTGAGATGGATCATTTACCATATGGACACTCTTGCATTTCTGTTTCTGGAGGTTCTTCTTTTCAGCACTATATCAATCATCACTTGACAACCAACTTCTTCGTGCTTCAGAGATGTTCTACATGTTCCTCTCTTTTTTGGGACATTTGTTTGGTTGGAGGCTTCTTAGTCCTTCGCCTTGATTTTGGAGGCTTTCAGCCCTTCATTCGCCTTTCTCTCTTTTGGAGAGGAGTTTTCTCCCACTCTGGTTTTCTCCTCTTCTCTAGCTGTGAGAGATTTTTTGTTTGTACATGGGTACCTCATATCTTTAGTAGATGAATTTCATGCTTATTCTAATTAAGTTTACAATTGAATCCGGTTATAGCAATTAATTAAATTGGAGTTCACCTCTCATTGTTGTAGTTTCCTATTCAAGCAATTTAGAGAAAATGTTAACTCAAGATGTTGGTGTCCTCATAAGTTATAGCAAACAAGGCCTCTCGTGGACCTTATCTGACGCTTGTATCAGACATTGACAAGTTGACGTTTTGGTGCAACGGCAAGGCCAACAATTGGTATCAGAGTGGGGTTGTGGGTTTGAGTCCAGTGGTCGCGCTTTTTGGGGGGGGGGGGATTGTTGGAAGCTTGACGCTTCCACCCCTCAGTTAGCGCTGGCCGCGTGATTCACGACATGGTTTAATTGCCTCATGTGGATCTTATCCAATGCTTGTATCAGCCATTGACAGGTTGACCTTTTGGTGCAAAGGCAAGGCCAACAAAAAATACCCTTCCAAACATAATCTTAAACAATGGATGGAAAAATCCTTTGAGGAAGAATCACACAACAATCTTGGCACACACCCAAGCAATCCCACTCCAAGTTAATTCCAATCCAAAGAAATCCCAATCCTTTCCTTTCATTCTTTCAAAAATTCTTATCCCATAGAACCAAGTGAGAGTTTCAAGGAAAATGCAAAGAGAGGTGATAACAAGCAAAATGCCTTTCCTTTGATTTTTAGATTTCATACTAAATAGATGTTCAAATAATTTTTTTTCAAACTAAGGATATTTTTCAAACTCAAAACATTTGAAATAGTTATTTTTTCCACCCAACAAATAATTTACTTGCACAATCCTAATATAAAGCAAAAGCATTCTAATAACAATACACAATTTTGATTTAAATTGATATATTTCCTTAAGTAAATATCTCCCTTCAAAATACAATTAAATATACCAAATTTTCTTCGAGCAGGAAGAAATAATGCCATTAGTGTTTTTCCAATAAAGTGTAATAATTCTCTATCAATACAAAGCATTAGATATTTTTCAAACATGACAAACAAGCATTTCAAAATAATTAAAATGCAATGCGACAAGATAGAACTACAAACAAATGACACTCACTTCAAGGGTTGAACAAAACATACACATTCTATAATCACCATCAATTTGGATCTAGATTCACAGAAGGATTCACAATACTTATTTCACACTCAAATCAAGTGAGATAGAGGTTAACAGCCATGTTTTACCCAAAACTATTATCTCCAAAATAACTACCCTTGGGGAACACCTTGAACCTACACAATCAAGTGAAACCTTAGGTGTACTTTCACCATATATAATAGTTGAAGCAATTCATAACTCGACATGGCATAATATAGATCATAGCAGCAAAAAAAATTTTGGGGAAAAATCGGCAAACCAAAAGTATAAGATTTTTTGAAAAAATAAGGAAAAAATCATATTTAAAAAAACCTAAAAACTTGTAGAACAAGAGATAAAAGCCTTTTTTTTAAAAATTGAAAGGCATTTCCTGCATGGAGAGATAGAGAGCAAATAAAATAAGTTTTAACTAATGAATTGTAGAGAATAGATTTTTGTAGTTTATATTCATATTGCTGATTACATTGCATTGCACATCTTTCAAACTCAAGCATTACTTCACATTGCATAACTAATAACTAGATCTGAATAGATGAACAAAATTTCAATTACAATATAGTTTTTACAAAGTCAACCTAAGTAGTTATGCAATTACTTCACATTGCATAACTAATAACTAGGAGCAGCTCCAATTGCATTTTGCTTGTCATGGCATTCAATGAGACCACATTTCTTTTAAGGGAGCATTTTTTCAAACGGTTCTATTGCCTTGTCTATGCTACCACATTTTTCATATATATGTCTACAAAGCATTTTATCAAACAATTCACTGCCTTGTTGCTATGGCTAAAAGCTTAAAACATGTTCTTTTGAACAAGTTATGGATGCTTGGGAAAAATCTATCAAAGCATAATAGTAAGCAATAGCATGGACAAGGCAGTGAAGCTGAAAGATGCCTCAAAGAAAGCGTGGTCTCATGTGGTGATGGAGATACCATGACAAGAGCAGGTGTTTGAAAAATGCCACTCAAGAAATGTTGTCTCATGGTGATGGGGAATACCGCGACAATCAAATAGTGGTCTCATGGTGATGAATGCCATGCCAAAAATGCTGTTCCAGCACCATAGAGGGCCACACAACTGAGCATTTTCAAGCTTTGAGTTCCTTTGCCTTGTCTATGGCTTACATCGTGGCATTTTTCATCACCATGGACCACATTTCTTGGGGGCATTTTTTCCAAGCGGTTCTGTCTATATGCTTACTATTATCGAATACAAATTTTTCACAGGGCATCATAGCTTGTTCGAAAGCACCTATTTTAGTATGGATTGTCATGGCATTCCATCACCATTAGACCACATTTCTTTATGGCATTTTTTCAGACAGTTCACTGCCTTGTTTATGCTACCACATTTTTCATACATGTCTACCAGAGCATTTTATCAAACAGTTCACTGCCTTGCTGCTATGGCTAAAAGCCTAAAACAGGTGCTTTCGAACAAGCTATGGATGCTTGGAAAAAACTATCAAAGCATAATAGTAAGCAATAGCATAGACAAGACAATGAACTGTTTGGAAAAAAATGCTTCAAAGAAATGTGGTCTCATGGTGATGGAATGCCATGACAAGCAAATTGCTATGGATTGTCATGGCATTCCATCACTGTGAGACCACATTTCTTTGAGGCATTTTTTCAAATAGTTCACTGCCTTGTCTATGCTACCACATTTTTCATACATGTCTACCAAAGCATTTTAGCAAACAGTTCATTGCCTTGCTGCTATGGCTAAAAGCCTAAAACAGGTGCTTTCGAACAAGCTATGGATGCTTGGAAAAATCTATCAAAGCATAACAGTAAGCAACAAGCTATGGTCTCATGGTTTTTGTTTTCGTGCAAAAATCAGCTTGATTTTATTCGCCTTTTTTTGCAGGTTTTAAACACGTTTTTTTTGGTGATTTTGCAGTTTGAAACAAGAAAAAATCCGTGACCAAAAAGTCAGATTTTTTCAAAAAATCGGGGAAAAAATCGTCCAGCCTGCCAACTTTTTAAAAATTGCGATTAGTCGGGATTTTTTGCAGATTTATGCTTCTATGATATTGATAAAACATCACATCTAGCAGAAATCATATATGATGAACATTACCTAAACATAGAGATGCAAAGTTCAATAGTAATCTAGAATGCCAAATTAAATATAATAATCACAACTATATAATATTGTAATGATTCAAATATATAAAGGGACAACATGTGTATCCCGTAATATATAATTGAAAATATGGATGCCAATACAAACCACTTTGAGAACACACGGATGGCAATACAAAACATAATTGCTAAGAAGAAGCAGAACTAAAGTAAAAATCAATAGATGTACAAGGCACAAATGCATGAGGCATTGCATCAACTGAACTACATATTGTGGCTTTACCTCAACCACCACGTTGTCTTCCTTTCTTTCTTCTTCTTCTCTCATACCCCACTGCTTATGGGGGCATAGTCAACTGAAGCACTCTCAGTACTGATGCCTCTTCAACCTGTAAATTTTAATGATCAGATTGTATGCACAGAAATTAATTCAAATCAGACACAATAACACAGCAGATACCCTGGGAAAACCCTCCTCTTGAGGGAGAAAAACCTAGCAACAATATATCACTTATATTGAATTGTCACAAGAATGATCTTCTTACAAGAGGCCAAGATTCAGGCCCAAATACAAGCATCAATAGATGATGCAACACAGCAATAAGAGAATACAATTCGCTGAAGAAGAACTCAGACTTCTAAACAATAAAGACTGCCTTGTGAAGAACTCGCACTTTGATGAAGGACGAACTATGCTTGATAATGAATGTTGAATGGAGAGAACTCATCGAACATATATACAAGAGGGGCTAAGAGACATGACCCTTCATTAATCTCAAAGTCGGCCTCCAAGAGATATATCTTTTAATAAACAAGAAGTCGGCTTAACACAAAATCACGCCTCATTTAATCTCGATTTTCTTCATTAAATATATATTAAGTCTCATTTATCAAAAGACGTGTCTTCACATGAGATCGCCTCCAGCAATTAAATAGACGAAGGCTATCATTTTAATTGACATTCGATCTAGGCTGGAAGAAGACGTACGAAGCTGTTATCAACAACACTCCCTCTCAGTTAGGGAGGATACTTCCAGCTGCACAAGACATATCACCTCAACGTGATGTCTACATTGGCTACAACCAAATGTGAAAAGAAGA
>VDFB02154796.1:0-45569 GCA_007258455.2 Sequoia sempervirens | reverse complement strand
AAGATCTTATGAGACTTTTGTTCTCAACATATACAACCGCCCCGAAGCTTCGCTTCATAAGGTTTGCAAATTCCTTTGATCATGGGATCTGCTTTGCTGCTTCCACGATTGTCCTATTCTTTCTTTCTGCAACACCGTTTTGTTGAGGATTATAGGGAACACAAAACTTCCTCTTAATCCTTGCATCAATACAAAAATTCTGAAAATTGCCAGAGGTGTATTCTCCACCATTATCGACCGAGGACCTTAATTTTTAATACTAGAAAGATTTTCTACAAGGCTTTAAATTCCTTAAACCTATCTAACACTTCCTCAGACTCTTTAGTTTTCAAAAAATAAATCCAAGTCTTCCTAGAGTGGTCATCAATAAAAAGAACATAATACAAGAATCCACTCGAAGACGAAAATACATAGGACCACATAAATCAGAATGAATAAGGTCTAAAATACACTTAGATCTATTTTCTCTACTATGAAAAGGAGCTTTTATATTCTTACCCAAAGCGCAACCCTTGCAAGTACCTTTGTGCTCCTGGTTGAACTTAGGAAGGCCTGACACCATCTTCTCCATGATAGGTAAGGCTCGGAAAGTGTAGGTGAGCCAATCTCTGATGCCAAATATCACATAGACTTGAAGAATCATGAACCAAAGCTTGTAGAGGACGAGTGCAGACCCTGTAAAGGCTTTCATGTCTAACTCCAATTATTTGAGCATCCTTGAAGCTAGATTTCTTCATCCACACTAGAACTTTGCCTTTGGAGAAGGCAACTTGATATCCTTTATCTTCCAAGGCTGAAATAGAAATAAGATTGCGCTTGATTCCAGGAACATAAAGAACATTACTCAACTGAAGTGTGATGCCGGAATCCAAATGAAGTGTAGATGTCCCAATTCCTTTCACGGAGTAGCTAGCATCATCTCCAATGATGACTTGCTCGGAAGACTCCTCCACCAAACTTGATAAGTGCTCCTTAAAACCAGTGATGTGTCGTGAAGCACCACTGTCGATCAGCCAAGTGTTGGTGTCGGTGGGTACACTGCTTGACAATGCCAAGTAGAACAAATATTCACTTGAATCCTTTTGTGGAGAGGCATCATCAACATCCGCAACGGTGACTTGTTGCTTAGGTCTAGTTGGACAATACTTAGCGAAGTGCCCAAACTTATCACACCTAAAGCATTGAATCTTGGACATGTCTCTCTTCTTCTTGAAGGGAGGTGCATCATCATTTCCCTTGTCTCGATTCCTCTTGAAGAATCCTTTCCTTCCATCTTTTCCTTTCTTCTTTGAAGCATGGGAGGCAAGAACATGAATATCTTCATTCTTTGAACTTTGACCAACGCCTCACAACCTTGATTCTTCTTGAATGCAATCAGATCTTAGGGCGATCAAACTTAGGCAATTTTGATCTTGCACTGATTCCCTGAATGTAAGATTCCCAAGACAAAGGTAGACCATTGAGAGCGAGCATGGTCAAGTCTTTGTCATCAACCATATGCCCTATTGTCGAGAGCTGATCTCTCAAATCTGAAATCCTCATAAAGTAAGCAATCATTGATTCACCTTTCGCCATCTTCACATGATGTAGTTGTTGCTTCAGTGCAAGTGCTCGGCTGGTATTGTTGATTTCATACATCTCTTCCAATGTTTTGAACATGTCTCGCTGTCTTCAACTTAGAGACGATAGGAACAATATGATCCTTGACGGAATCAACCAATATCTTCATTGCTTTAATATCTTTCTTCACCCACTGCAACTTCTCTTCTTCCTCCTCAGGTTCAGGAACACTAGACTCCACGAACTCACCCAAGTCATTTTCACGCAAGGTAAGCATGATCCTAAATCTCCATGATGTGAAGTTAGATGCTCCCTCGAGTCTATCCTCAATCTTCAAACCGTTCACCATCTTGACTAATTTAGACAAATGAACAAATAGGGTATTGCTGATTAGGGATAAATCTGATCACGATCCTCTCAAACCCGCTCTGATACCATGTAAATTTTAATGATCAGATTGTATGCACAGAAATTAATTCAAATCAGACACAATAACACAGCAGATACCCTGGGAAAACCCTCCTCTTGAGGGAGAAAAACCCAGCAACAATATATCACTTATATATTGAATTGTCACAAGAATGATCTTCTTACAAGAGGCCAAGATTCAGGCCCAAATACAAGCATCAATAGATGATGCAACACAGCAATAAGAGAATACAATTCGCTGAAGAAGAACTCAGACTTCTAAACAATATAAAACTGCCTTGTGAAGAACTCGCTTTGATGAAGGACGAACTATGCTTGATAATGAATGCTGAATGGAGAGAACTCATCGAACATATATACAAGAGGGGCTAAGAGACGTGACCCTTCATTAATCTCAAAGTCGGCCTCCAAGAGATATATATTTTAATAAACAAGAAGTCGGCTTAACACAAAATCGCGCCTCCTCATTTAATCTCGATTTTCTTCATTAAATATATATTAAGTCTCATTTATCAAAAGACGTGTCTTCACATGAAATCGCCTCCAGCAATTAAATAGACGAAGGCTATCATTTAATTGACATTCGATCTAGGCTGGAAGAAGACGTACGAAGCTGTTATCAACAACACAACCTGGCTTGGCTTCATCAACTAGTGAGAAAAGTGACTGTGTTGATTTGATTCAGTTTATTGCTTCCATGGATTTAAGGAAAATTGTTCCAACCTCAGATGCCAAAAGGAAGTTAATTAGAGAACAATTTCTCTCATATGTCCACCCATCTAACATGATTGTGCAACTTGTCTTAGCCCACTCCTTGTGATGTTTGACAAGGACATTGCTTACATCCTGCACTATATGTCTTAACATATTATTTTTCAAACTCTTGTATGAGGGGTTTTTGAGCAAGGTCAAACAATTGCAATTGCATCTACCATTCTTTGCTAGTATGAAGCCTAGGAAAACTGAATTTTTGGTTAGAGATTAGAATAGTACCAAAAATTAGCTGTCGTCATTTTCAACTGCTTGTGAACTTTTTCCACCCCATGGTCTCTAAAGATGGTTGTGCTCTAGGCAGAACATGAGGCACAAAGAAGGCATTTATGTTGCCCCCACATGTCTTAGGTTTCTTAAATGTACAAGAAAGTGTAGATCTATTTGCAAGAGGGAGTTGTGATTGTGAAGGTCCACCCTTGTCTTAGGATCAACTCCTGTCCAAGATTTGTCCTTGCCTTTTTTGTTTTGTTTTTTGCATAAGCTTGAAGAGCCAACAAAACCTGATGGGTGACATTTGTGGGTAGTGTTTGCAAGGGTTAACATCATGTAATGACACCTTTGCCAAATGCCATTTGAAGACATTCAGCACCAAAAAAATTGCATGACTTTGTTTGAATTAGGGATAGGTTTGCAATAGGTCCATGTGAAATCCTTTTCACATGACATGATTGCTTGAAATCAGTGAAAAAGCAAAAAAAAAAAAAATTGCCATTAGGGTTACTTGTAAAGCATTAAAAATTATAAACCCTAACCTTGGACCAAAAAAATTAGTTCAGAAAATCCATAGCTGGGAGTCACTAAAAATTCTAAACTATCCCCAAACATAACCAAAAGAAAATAGGGTTTAGGGTTAGGGTTAGTACATATTAAAAATAAAATTATCCTTGATCCTAACTTCAAATCAAAAGGAAATGGTTTAGGATTAAGGTTAGTAGTAGGACATGGCAAAAATTAAAAAAATCTCTAACCTTAACCCTAAACCAAAAAGAAAATAGGGTTACAGTTTAGGGTTTATGATTTAATGTTTAAAACCCTAATGGTTAGGGTTTAATGTTAAAATCCCTCACCATTAGAGTTCAATGTAAAAACTCATCATCATTGGAGTCCAATGTTAAAAACACTCATCATTAAGCTTTACCTAAGTTGCTGGTTCGGGTATGGATTCAGATGTGGGTTTGGGTTCGGGTTCGCTGGTACGGCAATTTTTTTTTCCCTAGGGTACGGGTATGGGTACGGGCACGGGAGTATATATATATATATATAAAATTAAATTTATAAATTATAAACATAATGCCATAGACTCATAAGCATGCTCAAAATTATAATCATATGATCATAATGCCATAATGCCATAGAATATTGAAACAATGAAATATGCCATACAGTAATACCTCATATAATCATATTCATAATTTGCAAAAATAAAAAATGTAAATAGTAAATTACTAAATCAGTAAATAGTAAATAGTCAAGTCTTTAAATGTCATTACACATTGAAAATTCAAATTACAATCAAGACAATATTTAATTCACTATTACTATTCTTCAAATTTGTCTTCATCAAAAGCATCATGGTCGTGGTCCTCAATTGGTTCAATCTCATTTGAACCAATATCAATTGGATTGCCACTCCCACTAGGTGCATTAGTTGAACTCCTTGGTAGCTCTCACGATCTCACCTTCGAAGAAAAAGAGAAAACTTGCAAAAATCAACTATTTCAGCTTGGAGGCAAAAAAATGGTGTTTTTTGCTCTCTTGAGTTTGCAAAATGAGCCTCATTTGGTCGGCCAAGTCAATATAAGGCAATCTGGGCACTTTTTAGGGTTTTATTTTATGTTTTTAAGTTGAGTTTTTGCCCTTTTCTAGGTTGGGTGACGTGGGTCCGCCTGGGTCCTTCTGGGTTCTCCCTGGGTTCTGCCAAGGTTCCACCTGGGTTCTCTGTGGGTCCTTCACAAAAGGACCCACAGAGAACTCAGGTGGAAAATGGAGAACCAAGGCGAACTTAGAGAAGAACCAAACCAAGACCAGAACCCACATGTATTTTGGCCGGTTTGGGGGGCGAAAATGAGGAACCCGGTAACTTAGAGTTTTACGATTAATTAAAATACAGAAAAAAAGAAAAAGAAAAAAAAGAATCCTGCCCATGAATGAAGATCACTCAATGAAATTGATATCCGTTGAGTGGCTGAATTGTGAGTGTGGTCTTGAGCAATGCTACTTTGTTAGAATCCAAATCTGCACTAGAAAAATGAGATCTAGTGTGAAATAGTGATGTATAGAAAACATATTGGTCTGATTAAATAATGTTTTCCCAAAAAAATTGCAAATAAATCTAAATTTCTGAGAAAATCTTGATTTATTTGGCAGTTTTTTTTGCCTTAGAAGCTGTGCCATAGACCAGGAAAATACCAGCGATCCAATTCAGATCAGATCACGGACACGTCTGAGCAGCAAGTTATTGCTATTTTTTCACAATTTATGCAACTATGAATAAAACCCAAGGGAAACACATAATGTTGGCCTTAAAATAAAAGTAGATCCAAGGAATCAACAAGAATTCTTTGTGTCTTTTGTTACCTTAAAACATAAGAAGTTACTCAAAACTGACAAGAAATCAGTTAGTCAACTATTCAACATGGTCAGTGGACACTTGATGCCTGGTGAAGTTGCAAAGATGCAAACAAAGGAAGAGGTCAGAATGTACAAGAGGCAATTGGTTGAAAAAATGGAGATCTGGGGGCTTATTGTTAAATCACTTAAAACACCAGCAAGGGCAGTAAACAAAGTTTCTATTTATGAGTAGATACACCAGAAAGGTAAAATTGGAAATTTGCGAACAAAGTCATGGTCAGTGGACATTTGATGCTCAATGAAGTTGGAAGGATGTGAACAAAGTAATATGTCAGAATTTATAAGAGGTAAGTGGTTGAAACAATGTAGAACTGGGGGCTTACATGGCTCATTCCTTCTCTACAGTCAGAATTGTGACCAAGTGATAGTATTATTGTTAAAAACACCAGCAAGGGCAGTAAATTTAGTATCTATTTATAAATAGATACACCAGAAAGGGTAAAATTGGAAATATTGAAAGCAAATATATTTTACACCAAACAGTTGTTCTCCAAATATGTATTAGAATTCCGAGGGTATCAGATTGTTAACTTAACAATTCAACACCAGTTCCAAATTGCTTTCAGGTAATAGTAACTGGATTGTGATAGACTTACCAACATGGGAATCAAGAGATTGGAGATTCCAAAGTATAAGAACCCTTAAATAGTCAACTTGATATAAATTATTTAGCAAGAGTGGTTTATCTCTTTGGTTATGGAGGTTATGGTCAGTTCATCATACAATTCTTTGTTTCTGTTATCAAAGAAATTGTCACTATTGCCTAGTCTGTTGTCAATTCAAGTTTGCATTTTCATTACTATGCTATCTAAAACAATTGGTCAACTGCATTGACATGCATTCCAGTAGACAAACCATGAAAATTCATTACACATGACACATGCATACTTTCAGTTCCCCAAGCTTGGTTGAGTTGGTTTAGGAGCTAATATGCCATTGTCATGATTGATTTTGCTATCATCATTATCACAATTTTAAATAAAACTAATTGCTTACTTAAACCTAACAATTTCATAAGAATCGAGCCTCAGATACTTAATCTCCATCTAGGAAGGGGAAATATATAGTGCACAAAATGCTTTGTAAGGGAATTAGAATTATGGATCGAATACCCAATTCACATGGACAAAAAACATGGCAGAATGAACAGCCCCAAGGTTAATGCTTTTTCAAATGGTGAAGGTAGAAGTGAGTCAGATTAAAACTTCTGGCCAAAAGGGACATTGCAAAATTATTTCAAGTAGAATTATCTCTTGTGCTAGGCAATTTGTAGCCATTCCTTGTATGTATTTTTGTTACAACGTGTATGGATTATTTAGTGTATTTGTTTGTTAACAGGTTTGTGAAGCACGGGAAGCACAATCATCAGCTGGTGCAGATGGAGTAGAATTGCTTTTTGGTGGTACCACGATTCTGACCCCAAATGACATGTTCGAATTGCTACTAGGATCAAATAGCTACATTTGAGGTGACTGGATTTTGACTTAACATGCCACTGCAGTCTGTTGACAAAATGTTGCTTCAAAAAGTGGAAAGCATGTTTGTTATGTGTTGATATGCAGGACATAGAAGACGGTGCAATTCACAATCAATTTTGTGAGAAAAATCATGTGGTGTTATATTTGTACCATCATTCGTTGAATTCACCCAAGGCAAAGAGAGTCATTGGAGATGTGAAATTTAGCAATGGCAATTCAGAAAATTTCCTATTTATTTCTTGCAAAGATTTATAGAATATTTTTTTGGAGGAAGTTGGTTGATAAATTTAATCAATCATTATTTGTTGCCTTACAGCGCCTTACAAAGGCTTATTTTTCATAAATTCACACATGCACAAGAGAGGCTGCTCATTTGTTTTGGCCTGTAACCTTGATGACTGAAATGAAATGAGACAGAACTAATTGACCATGAACCCAAAACGTCAAATTGTATCTAAGGTAAGGGATGTATAAACTATATGGAACCGTCTTTCATTGCCATTGATCAGTCCAAAGATTTTGGAAAAGATGTCAGATATTTGATAGGTATGGGTCATATGTTGTAAAATGTTCCTTTGAAAAGGGATTTGTAAATTCAATTCCAGAGCAACCTTGTTAATCACGATTTTCTCTTTATTTTTTTGTCATCTTGAATACTGTACATTTTGAACTACATTGACACATGTAGCTTTGTGATATCAAAATGGTTGAACAGATCTTGCCATTGCCAACAGGCATCTTATGACATTGTAAAAACAGTTTGCAATTCAAATAACATTAAATGATGTCTTTTAACCACTAACAATACAAAAATCACTAACAAAGAGACTGAAAGAATTTGAACATAAACAGTGAACCAAATAAATAATAAGCAACCAAACTGTGAAAGGTCATAGACACATGTTAAGAATTTACGGGCCATGTACAATCTTCTATCAGGTTTAGGACAACCAAGCTATGTGAAAGATCATTTTAAGGCCATAACTCATGTTTACAAACTAAGAGATTGACTTAGCACTAACACTTACGTTTGTATGTTAACATAAAAGAAAAGTTGGAGACAGTTATACTCGGAAAAACTTAAGGTCTTCCAAAAGACATTAATATTTTCATTTCACATGAAAATTGGAGAAAAGAAGGAAATGTCCGTTCAAGGTTAACGATGCCTTGAACCTTCTGAATGTGACTGTGTTCAGACATGAAGATAACCTTTATTATATGAGACCAGCCTGCATAGTTGTTTCTGTTTAGAGCGTAATGGCAGACCCAATTTTGACTTGGTTTTGGTGACTTGGCAAAACTTGGAAAATAAAATAAAAACTTAAATTCCTTAAAAGGACATAATTTTCATGCAAAAATATAGTTGCACAATGTAGCAAAAGAGTCTGTAGCACATTGGAAAACTATTTTCTATTAGATTTCGATGAAAAAGGAGTACAATATTGCATCAACATGCAGATACAACAGCCTATAATATTGATATGTATTATGCTGATTGGATATTGTCATAAAAACGTTGCAATTTCACGCAAGTCACAATTTTCTCTTCCCTGTATACACTTGGGGGGTCGTAGTCTTCACAATTGTTTGTAGTGTTAATGAAAAAAGAACACAAAGATTACTAAGAGATTTGATTGATAAAATAATAAGCAAATGGTTTCCTATATAGACTTACAATGAGCCAAAAATAGTCTTGGACTAAAAAGAGAAAACTATATAAAGCATAAAAGCTAATTTAAACCCAACCTAAAGTCAAAATGATTTTATTAAACTCCAAGTCTAAACACTAATTGGCCATTACAATATAATAATACTTCAATACCCTCGCTTAATGGTCAATCTACTAAATACACCAAGTTTATCTCAAAATTTTACAAATTTGTCAATATCCAAAGGCTTGGTAAGAATGTCTATTGTTTGATCCTTCAAAGGACAATACTACAACATAATGAATCCATCTTTTACAAGTTGTCTGATTAAATGTCAATGTAATTCCAAATGTTTGGTACGTTCAAGGAAGATTGGATTCTTGGCAAGTTTGAGCACCTCTTGATTTCCATAGAACAAGGGTGAAGGCTTTGTTTGAGGTATCTTCATGTTTGAAAGCATCCTTCTAAGCCAAACTGTCTCTCATGTTTTTACTATTCTTCAATATTTTGCTTCAATTGAGGAGAGAACTATTGCCTGATGCTTCTTGTTGGTTCATGTGACTACACGTGCCAAAATTGAAAACATATCTAGAGGTGGATTTTTTTGTCATCAACAAAACTTTCCCAAAATTGAATATGTGAAACCAACCAACTTAGGATCTTTGCTTCTATTGTACAAAATGTCAAACTCAAGTGTGCCTTTCAAATATCTCAACACCCTTTTCATTGTAGTCCAATGTTCTACAATTGGTATTGTTATGAATGTGGAAATGAAATGCACAGCATAGCTCAAATCGAGTCTAGTCGTTGTAAGATATATAAGGTTTCCCACTAATTGTTTGTATGTTGACTCATCGATGGTTTTAGAGTTAGTTTTGGCTAAAGGTTTAGCCCTTTCTCCATAGGCTTTGGCAAAATTTTGCAATTTGTCATTATGAATTTGATGAACAACCCTTGGTATATTTGGATTGAGAAATAAAAATACTCCCACCTGTTTGTCAAACTTCTATACTTAGAGAATAATGTATGAGACTTAAATTGATCATGTCAAAAGCTTTACTAATATCATATTTGATTGGATCAATAGCAATTTGTTATGCGACTTTTTCTCCAAGAGAAGAGAAAATTAAATGAAATAACCCTTTAAAATTAAAAGGGGAGACAGAAAAATAAAGGATATTATGATCCTTTGGTTAAAAGAGATATTAATAAAGAATATGTGTATAAATTCTTTTAAAAAGGTAGAAGAATAACTATTTAGTTAAATAATTATTAAAAGGCAACCTTTGTGAAAGGGTGTGATGGTTTGGAAACGACACCTTAAAGCTTATATAAAGCATTTATGTGAGACTTGGAAAGTCACAGAGATTACTTAAGGAATAGAGAACATTCAAAGAAGAAAAAAGTGGTTGGTGAGCTTTGGACATTAGGAGAAGGGGGCACATCGGGTGTGTGTGTCCAACTTGGGGTACAAAAGTGCACTCAGGACCATCCTGGCTAGGGCTTGGGTATTGCATGAGTGTTGAGCATTGTTCCATTGGAACCAACACTCGTGTAGAGTAGTGAAGTACGCTTATTCCTCCCAGATTGGTCCATAGTAAGAGCTATTACCACTGACATCTTCCTAGGGTGAGAGTGGCTTTTCCAAGTGCTATTATTCAGATAAGTGTTGAAAACCATTAACTCTAAAATATATTGAGAATATTAATTATATACTTTGATGTTAATGTATATGAATTATATGGATGTGTATTCAATTTATCATGTTAACTATCTATTTTGGAGTTTCTTACTAAATTATCACATATTGTCTTCTACATTGGTTATTCACTTCCATTTTAATAATATTGCAGCTTTTAAATTATCTTCACTCTAATATTTAATTCACTACATCCATTGCTAACACTTAAATTACTTTAGGAGGAAAAGTGACATTACATTTGGTATCAGAGCCTAATGATCAAGTCTTCTTATATTCCAATTTTCCCTTATGTTTTCATAACTAGCTTTTAATAAACCCCACATGTATTTATAGCATTATATCTTCACCTTAACTTATAAAATTTGTTTATATGCTAATATTGATTTCTCCATTGAAAATATTGAATCATATATCTATATTCATAACTATATTTAAAATCTTAGCCAAGGTTAAAATTGCTTTAGAAGTACCATTATGCTCATAACTTATTAAATAGAAAATCTATATACACATTCAATAGAGTATTGACCTATAAATTCATAATAATCTTGAAATTACCAATATTTAAAATAAGATCATTTAAATTACAAAAGAAATCATGTATAAAAGAGTCAAGAAAATAGAACGCAAAATATGGGAAAATAACTACTTATTAAGTGTTAGTTTTAAAAGGATGTGTATTTAAGTTGTAGATTACAAATATATTATAAAATATGATGTAAATTTTAGTTAGATTTAAATTTATAATGAGAGATCAACATTAATTCAAATAGGATTGTGCCTTCAATCCACTATCACCAAAAATGCTAGATTACAAGTTCTTAAGATCTTTAATGATAGACAACCTATATTTTTAAGAATCCAATTGTTTTAAATATTTGTATTATCTATCCAACTCTAATTTAAAATCAAACTCTAAATGACTATCTGCGTACCCCTCGAAAAAAAAAATTAGATCATAAACAAAATTATCATGTACCCCTCAAAGAAAAAATTAGATCATAACCAAAATTATCATGTACGAATGAGAATTGTTATAGGTAACCAAAACCTATGATGTTATTTACAAGATTGAACGGATGCAAAACCTTCATCCATCGACTATCATTTATAGTGATAGAATGTATGAACATAAAATAATTATCACCTGACATTGAATGAATATTGATATATAGAATACGAGGTAAGTTTGAAGAGACACATCCACGGGACTCCGACTCTTTCATCGTACGCACCACATTCTCCAAGTGGAAATCAAGACAAGTCGATGATTTTAGATTGTGTGAACTTACACTTGGCGTTTTCGTTGGAATAGTTTTCAGAATAACGAAGGAATACAACCCTCAAACACATGGCATACACAGATTACAACATAGAAAAGGCTTTAGAGAATTCATATATATATCTGGCAATACTTAGTTTTTACGACGGACGGATTGTAGAGAAAAGTATCAGGAGGAACCCCCCATGATTTGTCCCAGCATCTTGAACATTAGTTTCTTGGATTTTCTTGTGCCTCCCTCTGAACTTGGAATAGGTGAGTTTGATGTTGTGACACATACAAGGTTGGTCTCGGATCTACCCCGATTGCTCACAGTACGTCTTGTAGTATTTGGACCTGAAGGCAATATCTTCAGGGCATTTGCCTCCTGCATCGTCTAGATCTTTTACAGTCTCTACGAAGCATTGTCCAAAAACAATGTCGGTGTGACAATCAGATTTATAATCCAGAACCAGAGAGCAGCCTGGAAAGAGATTGTGGAATTTGTAGACACAAGTTCAGGTTTGTTCATTAAGTCCAATTTAAGGTACTCTCCTGCAGGTCCATAGTGGGAGTTCCAAGTTAATTGTATTGGACCACGCCCATGGTAACTCTCTCCCTCAGTGCAAGGATAGGAGGTGTTGGTCTCCTCACAGTAATCAGAATCTGAGAGTATTGCATTGATATAGCAGAACTATTGAGTTAGGAACAACACATTAGCCAAAAATGCTGCCACTTCTCTCTTTGCTATATCTGGTGATCATGTGCTTCCAAAAGCAGGAAAGGCATTGGATGCGCTGCTAAATGAATCAAAGTTATAAAAGCTCTTTCCTTCACACTCTTATGGGGTATTGGATACAATCTTGTTGAAGAGTTCTCTAGTTTTGTTTTGATTAAGAACACTAAGAGGAGAAGGTTTTCAATTATTCCACTTTCAAAAATAATTAAACTAGCTCTATTTAGTCCAGTTCGATCCGTGATGAGCAGAGATTGATTACATACAATGAGAATCCATGTGGGCCTCTGTCTCAGCTATAACTGTAGCTTGCTAGTGTTGTTGGGTGTATTGGAAGTGTTGTGTACAGGTAATGTTTTTTCCAAATACCTTATATGGTCATCATAATTGCGATGCATTACAATATTCTATTGGTTTTGTCAATCTCTAATATTGGTCCAATAAGGATGTCACCAGGGGATCCAAACAATGAGTCAGCTACATTATAAGAATCAAACAGTGAGTTAAATACAATATAATATTCTTAAGTGAGTTAGCTACATTATAATATTCTTATGTTGATGGGAGATGGAAAACTCATCTTTAGATATGGTTGCTTTACCCAAATATTTTAGTCTAACTTTTTATTGAAATTTTATTTATTTATTTTAACAAGAGTTTGATGTGTCTTAGTTTTTCAGTTTGGGATCTCTTATACTTAGTTTCTTAGTGCAATATAAAGGTTGGTTGTGAATATGTTCTATATATTGATTGAGTTAAAGCTGTGTTGGAGCCTTTGTTTAGATAATATTTTGCTGGGTTGGAACTCAAGAACTAGAAATATGAGTCTAGTTGGGAATTAATTATGAGATGGATAGTGGATGATGGAATAAAGTATTAGATTGTCATTAATGACTCAATAATCCTTATGGAACTTAGGTCCCAACATGAGGGTAGTTCAATGAAAATCTAAATCAATATTTGTATTGCAATAAGAGTTAGTGATTTAATATTTGAAATAGTGAAATTTGTATACTTAGAAAATAGTTTTACCATGCTTGTTATGTTTAGTTAAAATCAACACATTGACATATTTAATGTAAGAACATTGTGGGCCCATAACCCACGTCCTTGGATTCACATCTTAAACTTAGAGAAGTGACAATATGTTTGGAATGAAATAATGTTTTATCAATTGCACAATAACATCAAATTTTGAAATGTTGCTAAGCGGGAATCCTCTAGGCGGCGAGCAATGGGCAAGTGTGGACAGGAAACCTCAGATTAATGAGCTACAGGCACGAGCAGACGTGTGCGGGAATGTTTGGGCGGGGGCCCTGTTCCCTCTCCTCTTGTCGCTTCTGGTGGCCATTGGAAATCCTTTTCTGATGTTTTAAACTCTCATGCCCAGATTCCTCCTGCTCTAGCAAGGGTTCGGCCTTTTCCTTGCGCTTGTGCTTCCCCTATTGTGGTCTGTGGTCCAAATATTGCTAAAAATGAGGATTTTTATGTGCATCAGGGTGTGGTCTACATGTTTAACGATCTATGGCCCTCCCCGCCTGATCTCCATGAGTGGGTTTTTGTTTCTTGGAAGCCTATTGTTTCTGGGAAAATTGACCTCTATCCCAACGCTAGAGGTTTTTTCTTTGCAACCTTTGCTTCTTCCGAGGAGTGAGACCGAGTGTTGGATAGGGGTGGATGTGGGGTATTCATTCGGCCTTAGTCTCGCTCTTTCAATCTTCTTACAAAGCCACTGAATACCAGACCGGTTTGGGTCCGACTGCGAAACCTCCCTCTCCAGTTTTGTGAGGATTCTTGTTTTGAAGCTATTGGCAACACCATTGGATGTTTTTTGAAGGTGGACTCTACGTTTGGAGATCTTGGGCATACTACGATGGGTCGTATTTTAATCGATTTGGACATCTCCAAACCTCTCCATGGTGATGTGGTCTTGATGGTGGAGGATAGACCTTGGAAGCAACTTCTGGACTATGAGGGGCTCCCTTTTTAGTGTAGGAGATGTTTCTCTGTTGGTCATTTGGCCTTTGACTACCCTCTTGCTTGCCACAAGGGCATTGCTACTTGGTGGAAGGGTGCTCTTATAGACCATCTCACGGTGGGCTCTCCCTCTTCGAATGGTCCCTTTAGGGAGGACACCTTGTTTGTTTCTTCCTTGAAGGCTATGTCTCCCATAGATCCTCCTCCAGCTATCCCTTTCGTGGAACCATTGTTGCCACATACTAATGTCGTTGTGCCAACAGAGCTTGTCTATCCCTCGATGAACACTTTTGTTGATCCTCCAAATGCTCCTGACTCCTCTTATGCGTTGCTGACTTATCTGTGTGGTGGCTCTTTGTCCTTGGTGGTTGTTGAGGATATGCTCATCCCAACTCGCTCAGTTGACTTCATTTTTGAGCCTTCCTAGTTTGTTGTGTAGAGAAAAAAGAAGGTACTCCCCAAACTGCGACCTTAGGTTTTGGGAGTCAGATCCACCCCCTCAAATTCTGGGGTTGTCTAGTCCTTGTCCTTCATTTGACATGTTGTTTATCAGTTGTTCATGTCTTGGTTCTATTATGTGTGTGGCCTGTTTGGCCTATTCTGTCAAGCCCTAGTGGCTCCTGTTTGTAAGGGATCGCCTCCCTTTTGTCTAGCTTCTCTTTCTAGTTCATGTCCTGTTTTGAACTAACTTCTTTTTGGCCTCGAGGACTCTCCGTGTAAAGGGTACAATACCATGTAAATGCTGCTTACTTTATCAAAAACATAAGTTTTCTTAGGATGAGACACATGTTGAATTTTACAGGGGGAGAGACAACCTCTAAGAAAATGAAAATTATAAACTTATACTAATTATTTTTCACACACAATCTAATAATATCATATATCGATAGGTGCCCAATCCTAGGGATACATTTATAGAATGCCATCATATATCTTCTCCTTATGTACCCTTAATTAATATTTAATTTTAAGATGAGATCCCCAATAAAAGTTATGTTTCACTTTACTATTAGGTTTACAACATGGTTGTCAATGTGACTTATCCTCATTGTTATAGCAAAAACTTCATCCAAAATAATAATTGAACAAATCTTCATCATAGAAGTAAATTGAAATTTAAATGACCTAGCTTCTTAAAGGAAGATTAAAACTAGTGTATTTTCTTATGAAGTACTCTCTAGGTGGTAATAATTTACTATTATTCTATTGTTATTCAAGATGCATTGTGAGATTCTTTGTATCATATTTTGTTTTAAATTTTGTACATTATTATTGGACTTGATCAACCCAATAATCTTGTACATTTTTCCTTAATGTATAAGACTAAGATTCTATTTGAAAAGAGGCTATTCATGTAGTCCAGAATGCATGAATATCATCTTGGAATGTATGTTGAAGTTATAGATTATAATATTATAAATTATGAGTGGTCACATAGTATTGATATGCATACCAATTATTGCATGATCACATTGTAATACTTTGAGGAGTTACATAAATGGGTAAAAAGGAAAAGTTGAAGGATAGGAAGTTAAACACATAAACTATAAATTTATTTTCAATTATAAACTCGTGATATATTTCATAAGACATCTATATAGTTCTCATCATAATTCTGATTAGAAATGTGATTTTATTAAAATTACTTGTGAATTTAAATTAAAGTTAAAAAGGGTGACCTATGAATTAAAGGAAACAAACAATGTAGATAAAGTAAAGAATAAAATAGATATATTATGAAGAATACAAATATTCAATGTTAGTGTCTTCAATTAATAATCATGTGCTTCCTTGAGTTGTGATGTAGATGTATCTTGTGCTATTGAGGACAGTAGTTAATTTACAGGGGGAGAAATGTTATGTGATTTTTTCCCAAAGAGAAGAGAAAGTTATGAAATAACCCTTTAAAATTAAAATGGGAGATAGAAAAATGAATGATATTATGATCCTTTGGTTAAAAGAGATATTAATAAAGAATATGTGTAAAAACTCTTTTAAAAAGGTGAAAGAATAATTATTTAGTTTAATAATTATTAAAAGGCAACCATTGTGTGTAATAACCCATTCAAAATTATTACTTAATTAATATTATTGTAAATGACACATGAATATACTCCAAATTAAAAAGACATAACTAGTGGCTAAAGTCAATCATAGCTACACATGTCCATTTAAAATGAGTCAAAGATTCTTATATTCACTTCAAAAGTCAAATTACAATATCAAGTTTGACTTGGCTCCTAAGGCCACAAAGTCATTACATTGTACACACTACATCAAGAACAAGAATGAATTACATCAAGCTACATCTAAGACTATAATAGTCTTGTGAACAACTAAGGTTCTTCAATGCTCGCCTCCACTGGTGGACGAGAACATGGTTGAAGCTCTTTACCACCCAACCACGAAGCTTATGCTTCCTTGGTATTTTTTTGACTTGAAGAATGCCTGACCCTGCACAAAAATTTTAGCAAGAGAACAATCTGCAAGGTGGAATCTAGTGCATTCCTATACATCAACATGCAATTCTATCTATAAGTTATAAAAGAAAGTGCATGACCTATGCTAGGAATGGTAGAGAGTGAAATCACAGAGTTCATTCATACATACATAATGAACTATATTGCTTGGACAAGAATAATAAATGTGTTGCAACAACAAAAAATAATAGGTTCTGGTAAAACAAACCTATACTCTTAGTACTCCATTTCGGCACCCGTTACAGAAGATAACTTTCTACTATACATCCCATAACAACTTTCTACCCTCTATCAACATCTACCTGTAGGTGCTCTAGTCAACGAAGGTATCACTATTTTGTTCTAGCATTTTAAACATTCTTTCTCAAATGTCTTCAAAAGAAGAAACAAAATGCTAATTTATACTCTAAATTGAAATCAAATTCTATGATTCACAGAGTATTTCAACAATCATTCATATCATTCTTATGACTATTTTCTACTTAACATCTTAAACAGTTTCCTTTTAAAAAATGTACTAAAAATAAAAGAAGGTATACCACAAGTACATGTATGTACATAGATGAAGTCTATGTGCATGCACATATATGTTCCTACTAATGTTAAAGTTTATGCATACATTCTGAAATAATCATTAATTTAGATTGTAATTTTAAAATAATACTCCATTCGATATTTTTTTGTCAAAAATAAAGAAAACAAAACAAATCTATGCTAACAGTTTCACATATACTGTCATTGCATTGTTATAATTGTGATATTCTAATATTGTTGTTTTCATAAGAACATTCATTGTTTTAACAGAACGAGTACTATTTCCTACTAAACAGTCCTAAAACAAGTTTTTTACATATGAACATTCATTGTTTGAACAAAATAAGTACTATTTCCTACTAAACAATCATAATACAAGTTGTTTACATATGAACATTCAATGTTTGAACATAATAAGTATTTTTTCCTACTAAATAGTCATAATACAAGTTGTTTACATATGAACATTTATTGTTTGAACAAAATAAGTACTGTTACCTACTAAACAATTATAAAACAAGCTGTTTATATATGAATATTCATTGTTCAAAGATAAGTTTCAACAAAACCAAGTCATTTGCAAAGAATAACCACTGTTTACATCAACATATTTCTATTTTAGAATAAACAGTCACATTTAAAAATAAATAATGGCATTTACTCTGTCTACTATTCTAAAAATAAATAATCAAATAGCCCCCATTTCGTACATAAGGACAAAATGTCTATTACTCAAATTCTAGAACACTTTCATCTCTAGAAATTCATTAAGCAACATAATAGTATATGAAAATATGTTCAACATGCTTGTTGATGAAATACTTGAGTAAACACTTCAGTTAAAGAAAGCATAGAAGCTTCAAATTTGAACAATACTCATGCCTTTTTAGGCTGCAACAAAACAAACTACCGTTTCTCTAGATTGACTGATCTCAAAGGCTGGGTGTCTTCTTCTAAGCTTCAAGGCAAATATTGAAATCACCCATGAGGGTTTATTGTAAATAATGCATAATTTCGTCTATATCATTATACATTCAAGTGTTAGCCATTGATAATAAGATCGAACCCAACATGGATTGTTGTTTCTTCTAACATAGAAAACCTTTCCACCATTTTACTAAACGGGGTCAACTTCCCATTAAAAGACAATATACATATATGCAAATCTCTAAGAGCTTCGTTTAAGCCCCATTACAAGCATTGACCCATCAATAATAAGCTTTAGAAACAATGCAAATGAAATGCATAGAATACATACCCTTCCTATAGGATCAAAATCGATCTTGCTCAAGGAGATATATTTACAAACACATATAGTAAATTGGAATATTTTCTGACAACACACATAAGGCTAAGCATTTTTATGCAAACAAAAATGTGAAGGCTGAGCCATTGGAAGCTCTCGAGCCTCAGCCTAACTTTGTACAATAGTCATAAAGGCTCTAAGCTATGTCAGTTTCCCCACTACACAAACCATAGGCCATGCGCCCTTCATGTGGTGGCAATCGATACATATAAATACTCATACATTTAGCTACAAGTCATTTGACATATAGAAAAAATGACCTCATTTTACATGATGCCATGATATCACTTGGATATAATGAAGGAAAAAATTCTTGCATGATTTGATAATAGCAATAAAGCTAGTCTATGCAAAGATATGGAGATTGAATTACCTCCCAATCCAACTATGATGTCGTTCTTTCCTCAGATTTTTCCAGTCTTTTAGTTTGACCCCTGTTTTTCCTTTTGAATTCCCCAAAACTCTTTCTTCTTTTTCTTCTTTTTTCTCGGGTTCTCTCTTTTTTTTAAATAATAATAGAAACAACATTGTTTTTGCATTTTTTTTGGGGCGATGGTGTTATGGCCATGCCGCCAGTTTCTAATTTTGAAAACTATCTTTATGACTTTGGCAGGCCACACCCATCATGGATTTTCCTTATGGTTTTTCATTGATTCCACAATCTGAATCATAATGTATTGGTTATCAACTTCAAATTCAAAATGAATTTGAATATGTATATGTATGAATATATACATATGTATATACATATATACTTATATATTGTATATCTATATGTATTTAAATGATTTCATTCACATTTACCATGTATTAAAATAATGTATATATATATAAATATATAAATATACATTTATATATATATGTATGTGTTCAATTTACATACACCTGTGTGTGTGTGTGTGTATATATATATATGCATTCATATACAAGTTGCTTAATTTTTTGGAATGGCTTATAGGTTCCATACACTGTCATTTAAAGTAAGGAACTTGAATTTTCATTTCGAACATATATATATATATATATATATATATTTCTACAAAGGAAATGAATTTTCTTTACAATACTCACTTTTTTTTCCTTCAAATCACAAAGTTTGAATAGACAATTTTATCTACAAAACATTCTTTTTCAAGCACTGAAATAGTTCAAATTAGGAGAATTTTCTCTTATATATACAAATCAGTCAAATGCAAGTAATCAAGCCATTTGTGGTGTGTGCACTTAGATTCCAACTAGCTTACCATTCGATTCGGCGAAACAATCCTACTTCAATCATATTCTCATCCTTCAACCTATCATCCTTCAACTGCATGCACACTTTCACTTGCAAATTGATCAGTAACGTTCAATTATCAATAACATATAAAATATTTTTCAAAAATTCACAAAGTCAACATCAATCAACTTCTTTCATTCAATTTTCGAATATTCTAGAATCTCCATTTTATATTTAATTGAATTTCTCCAATAACTTAATTTACCATATTATGATAAATAAGCAATAAAATTGGGTTATGACATCCTTCACCTCTTAGAAGAGACATCGTCCTGATGTCTAGTAAGTCAAATAAAAGAACATCATATCAAATTTTGAACATTCATGTCTATTTCAACATCTCATCAAAATATGTCTTTCAACATTACATGAAAAGTATATATCTATTTCAACATCACATCAAAAATATATGTCTATTTCAACATCACATCAGAAATATGTCTATTTCAACATCACATCAAAAATATGTCTATTTCAACATCACATCAAAAATATGTCTGTTTGAACATCAGATTTTTTAGAACATGAAATATCATAATTTCTCAATCCAAAATTTTTTGAACAAAATTATTTTCTTTTTCAAGAAATAAATTGTGGAAATGAGCGTTCTATTTCTTCCCCATCCTCCCAAGTAGCACTGTCCTTTGAGTATTGGTCACATTGAACCTTAAGTTGAGCAATATCTTTGCTCCACAACTTAATGTTGCATCTATCCAGGATTCTGATGGGCTCCACTAGCACCACTCCTGTATCCTCTACTTGCAAGGATTGCCAATCAAGTACATGAGTCACATTAGAATGATATCCAACTTAAAAGTAAACAAACATGAAACCCATTATGAAGTTGAGCCAGAGAAGGTGGTCGAGCTAGTCTATAAGCAACTGGGTTAATCACTTCCAAGACTTCAAATAGTCCCACATATCTTGGGGCCAACTTGGAAGACTTTCCAAAAGCAATAGAGCTTTTATGAGGCTTAAATCTCAAGAAAAATTTATCCCCTTTTGCAAACTATCTAATAGTTCGATTCTTGTCGACATAACTCTTCTATTGGTCTACCACCTCTTTCAATCTAGTCTTAATGACCCTCATTTTTTCTTCCATTTCCTTAAGCATTTAGGTCCTACTATGATCCTGTCCTCTAATTTATCCCAAATGATGTTGGTATGACACTTCCACCCATACAAATCTTCAAATGGTGCCATGCCTAAGGATGTATGAGTTGTTGTAAGCAAACTCTACCAAAGGAAAATATTCTTCCCACATATACCGTTGGTCCATACAATACAGTCAAAGGAGGTATTCGACTACCTGATTCACCCTCTTTGTCTTCACATCAGCCTAAGGATGATAAGACAAGCTAAAAATCAATTTAGTCCCCAATGCCACATTCAAGGTCATCCAAAACCTTGAGGTCATCCTTATGTCCCTATCAAAAATGAGTCTTTGGCACTCCATGTAAACAAAAGATCTCCTAAATAAATTTCTTAGCCATGGTCAATGATCCATCCTTTTGGTTTCCTAGAATTAAGCGCGCAACCTTAGTTAAGTTATCAATCACGACCAAGATGACATCATGCTTATTCTTACTCAATGATAACCCCTGTACAAAATCCGTACTGGTCACCTACCATTTATACTCAGGTATGCCATGAGGATACAATAACTCAATTGGGTGTGCATGCTTAGTCTTGAATCGCTGGCACTGCAAGCATCTGGCTATGTACTCCACTACATCCTTCTTGAGTTTAGGCCAAAAATGTAAATTCTTCAACTCCGCGGTCATCTTGGATATACTAGGGTGTCCTGAATAAGGTGCATTGTGAACTTCTAAAACCAACTTCCTTAGCTCTCTAGAGTTAGGAATATACATTCTCCTCTGGTATCTCAAAATACCATCCGATTTGATCTCGTACCCATCAAACCGATGATCCGAAGGATTCACTGCTAGGGCACTCTTTACTCTTTCATAGTGCTCATCCCCTGCTAGATTTTGAATTACTTGCTACCTCAAGTTAGACCTTGTTAAGATCATGGTTGTCATATGTCTTCATGTACTAAGAGCATCATCTAGTCTATTCTCTTTCCCTTTTATATATTAAATTCCAAAGTCATACTCGCTAAAGTATTCTAACCACCTTCTATGTCGTGCATTAAGGTGTGGCTAGGTGAATGTGTTTCTCAACCCCAAGTGGTTTGTCTTGAGTTCAAATGGCTTTCCCAAAAGATAATGTCTCCACATTTTTAAGGCATGAACTATGGCCGCCAATTCCAAATCATGAGGTGCATAGTTCACTTCATCCTGCTTGAGCTTCCTTGATTCATATGCTATCACTTTTCCATCTTGTATTAGTACTATTCCCAATCCCTCTCTTGAAGCATCTATGATTATTGTGAATCTACCATTAGGATCAGGGATAGTTAGCACTAGTGCTATCATGAGCCTCTCCTTCAAGAGTTGGAATCCCTACTTGCATTTATCGGTCCATTCAAACCGCATTCCCTTCCTTTGGAGTGAGGTATAGGAGATGGAATTTGGGAGAACCCTTGCACAAACTTCCTATAGTATCTTGCGAGGCCCATGAACTATGAAGTTCTGACACATTCTGAGGCACTAGCCATTCCACAATTGCCTTGATCTTCTTGAAGTCTACAAAGGCTCCTTCTGTTGAAATAATATGGCCCAAATAGTACACTTTGTCTTGATAGAATTAACACTTGGACAACTTCTCGAAGAGTTTCCTTTCTCTCAATTGCTGAAAAACTATCCTCAAATGTTTATCATGCTCTTCAACAGTCTTTGAGTAGACTAGAATGTCATCAATAAAGATCAGAACAAATTCATCTAAGCAGTCTTTGAATACACTATTCGTAAGGTTCATAAAGGTTGCTGGTGCATTAGTTAAACCAAAAGGTACCATTGTGAACTTGTAATGTCCATACCGAGTTCTAAATGCAATCTTTAGAATGTCTGCTTCCTTAATCCTCAATTGATGGCACCCTAACCTAAGATCAATCTTGGAGAACACCGTCACTCCCTTCATTTGATCAAACAATTCATCAATCCTTGGGAGTGGATATTGGTTCTTGATGGTAACCTTGTTCAACATCTGATAATCTATACATAGACGCAAGGTTCCATCCTTGTTTTCGACAAAAATAATCGACGCTCCCCAAGGTGATACACTGGGTCTTATGAGTCCCTTATCCAACAATTCCATTAGGTGGGCCTTCAACTCATAAAGTTATGTGGTGGTCATCTGATAAGGTGCCTTGGATTGAGGCTTAGCTCCTGGAACTAGGTCGATAGAAAAATTGAATTCCTGCTTTGGAGGAAACTCTGTAAGTTCTCCAGGGAATACATCTTGGAACTCCTTGAGAATAGGATAGTCATCTAAATATGGCTTCTCACTGTCAGGATTACTAACATGCACTGCATAAATTGCACACCCCTTTTGATGAGCCTTCTTGAGCTACATCGCTGAAATCTATCTAAGCTCTAAGGGTCTCTGCATTCCACAAACCTCGACTGGGTTTTCATAATCATCCAAATAGTTGACCATCTTATCCTCACAGTTCACTAAATCCTTATGCTTAGTTAACCAATTTATTCCAAAATTACATCATATGATCCTAAGGGTGACACATACAAGTTGACTTGAGTTTGAAAGGTTGGAAGTTCTAACTCACTGCAAAAGAGATAGGTATCTACCCTCCACTCTGCTTGGCTACCATATTGGAATGCCCATGAATTTTCCATGTATCCAGGTCTAATGGGTATCTTAGATATTATTCTAGGATCTATAAAACATTTAGTAGCTCCCATATCAATTAAGATATATAGAGACAAATTGGCCATAAATCTTACCCATTAGCTGAATTGGTGAAGCCTGATACTCTGATTTCCTATTGTCCACTGTAGCATGGATCTGGTGAGTCTATTGATAGATTCCTTCCTTGCACAACTTTGACTGCTAAGGACAATTCCCTCCACAAGTATAACATCCATCACAATGCCCTTTGTTACCTCCTGGCTTGTCCTCTCTAAAGCCCTTATGTTTAAGGTCGTGCTTTCCCTTACCCTTGTTTTCTTTCTTGTTCTTTCCACCATTACCATCGCCACCCTTATCCTGTGACTCACTTCCCATCTTGATATTGTGGATTTGATGGCTATTGTCTCCCTTATGAAATTTCTTCTTCCCATAACGAGACTTAGAATTTAAATCGCTGTGAAGATTGGATAACTATTGCAGCTTCTATTTCTATTTGGTGGCTTTTTGGAAGACTTCATTCATGGTTTGAGATTCGTGCATATCCACTTTAGCTCCTATGTGGGGTCTAAGTCCCATTATAAATTTTTAAATACATAACCGTTTGTCTCCCTGATACTGAGGCACATACTTCAGCAAATTAGTGAACTTTTCCAAATAGTGAATCATATTAATATTTCGCTGGGTTAAGTTATGAAATTACATTACTTTCTTTTCAAAGAAAATCTACGATAACCATCATTTCTTGAAAGCTTGGAGGAAGAGTTCCTATGTGATCTTGACAGGCTAAAGATTTTGTTCTAACTTATCATTATCCCACCAAGTTGCTAATTCACGTAAGAGTTGATACGTAGCCCATGTTGCCTTAGTCTATTTAGAAAGGTTATAGAGCCCAAAGTATTTTTCCATTTTTATAATCCAAGCCTTAGCTCCTATACCAATAGCCTTTCCATCAAACTTGGGAGGTGCTACTCTTTTGAGTTCTTTCCAAAGCTCTTCCTCAATTTGTCCTCATGGACCTACCCCTAGACCACCACCTCCTTGATTTCCTTTTGCATTCCTATAGTCCTGATCCTCGCGTGCCACTCAAAATTGTTTCTCTATATGATCCATGTGAGACTCTTGCCAATTTAGAAGATCTATAATTTTCTCTAGTCTCTTGTTCGGTTCGTTATAGGAACCACTACCACCCTCGTCTTGACTGTGGTCACCATGATGTACCACACTTATCTTGCAACATAGTCATGTTTATCACATCATAACACAAGGTTCTACTAATAAATTTTCTTATGCTACATCTCATAATTTCATATGCATACATCCCTCAACATAGAAGACATACACGTTCATGCAAAATGCTCACATTTTAGAGTCTTTCTTTGAACAAACCAAAAAAATATCATTTGATTTTATTTATATTTAAGGCGAGTCAATAGAAACTTATTTATAATAGGCTTCAAGTTACATCATTATGATTTCTTGCTATCAGAAAGAGGACATTCCTCTGGATCATCATCCGAGTTTACTTCAGACTTAACAGAAGAGGATGGTTGAGCACACAAGCTCTCCCTTTCCTCTTTAGTTAGTAAGGGTGCATTAGGTCCACACCCTAGAGGTAGTCCAAATTGTAGAGGGTATTTTGATCTTAGGCATTTGCTTCTCCTCAATCTTCAAGCCTCTCTTTAGCTTGAGTCGCATAAGAGCTTGAGCTAGAGTTTCATCATCGGGAATTTTTGATTCAATGTTTGCCTTGGCATCTCCTTCCTTTACATCATTCTTACGTGAGGTTCTAACAGTTTCCCCTTTTCTTCATCCTTCCTTTGACCTTCACATTCCTGCATTCAATTCAAATTCGGTCAATTCTTAGGACATCCAAATTTTGGGTCAAGAGTCAACTACCCCTAGTCAACTATGGTAGACTCAAAAGATCTAGAGTTGAACCTTAAGCTCTAATAGAAAATGTAATAACCCATTAGAAATTATTACTTAATTAATATTATTGTAAATGAAACATGAATATACTCCAAATTAAAAAGACATAACTAGTGGTTAAAGTCAATCATAGCTACACATGTCTATTTAAAATGAGTCAAAGATTCTTATATTCACTTCAAAAGTCAAATTACAATATCAAGTTTGACTTGGATCCTAAGGCCATAAAGTCATTACATTGTACACATTACATCAAGTACAAGAATGAATTACATCAAGTTACATCTAAGACTATAATAGTCTTGTGAACAACTAAGGTTATTCTTCAATGCTCACCTCCACTGGTGGACGAGAACATGGTTGAAGCACTTTACTGCACAACCACAAAGCTTATGCTTCCCTGGTATTTTTCTGACTTGAAAAATGCCTAACCTTACATGAAAAGTTTAGCAAGAGAACAATCTACAAGGTGGAATCTGGTGCATGCCCATACATCAACATGCAATTCTATCTACAAGTTAGAAAATAAAGTTCATGACCTATGCTAAGAATGGTAGAGAGTGAAATAAAAAGTTCATTCATACATACATAATGAACTATATTGCTTGGCCAAGTATAATAAATGTGTTGCAACAACAATAAACAATAGGTTATGGTAAAACAAACCTATACTCTTTGTAGTCCATTTTGGCACCCATCCCAGAAGGTAATTTTCTACTATACATCCAATAACAAATTTCTACCCTCTAGTATCATCTACCCATAGGTGCTCTAGTCAACTAAGGTATCACTATTCTGTTCTAGCATTTTAAACATTCTTTCACAAATGTCTTCAAAAGAAGAAACAAATGCTAATTTATGCTCTAAACTAAAATCAGATTCTATGATTCACAGAGTATTTCAACAATCACTCATATCATTCTTATGACTATTTTCTACTTAGCATCTTAAGCATTTTCCTTTTCAAAAATATACTAAAAACAAAATAAGGTATTGCACAAGTATGTGTACGTACATAGACGAAGTCTATGTTCATTTACATATATGATCCTACTAATGTTAAAGTTTGTGTATACATTTTGAAATAATCATTAATTTAGATTGCAATCTTAAAATAATACTCCATTTGACATTTATTTGTCAAAAATAAAGAAAATAGAACAAGTCTATGCTAACAATTTGACACATACTGTCATTGCATTGTTAGAACTGTGATATTCTAACATTGTTTTTTTTTGTAAAAACATTCATTGTTTTAATAGAACAAGTATTTTTTCCTACTAAACAGTCCCAAAACAAGTTGTTTACATATGAACATTCATTGTTTGAACATAATAAGTACTATTTCCTACTAAACAGTCATAATACAAGCTATTTACATATGGACATTCATTGCTTGTACAAAATAAGTACCTTTTCCTATTAAATAGTCATAATACAAGCTATTTACATGTGAACATTCATTGTTTGAACATAAGAAGTACTGTTTCCTACTAAATAGTCATAAAACAAGTTTTTTACATATGAACATTCATTGTTCAAAGATAACTTTCAACAAAGCAAAGTCATTTGCAAATAATAACCATTGTTTACATCAACATATTTCTGTTTTAGATTAAACAGTCATATTTAAAGATAAAAAATGTCATTTACTCTGTTTGTTGTTGTAAAAATAAATAATCAAATAGCCCCGTTTCATACATAAGGAAAAAATGTCTTTTAGTCAAATTCTAGAACACTTTCATCTCTAGAAATTCATTAAGCAACATAATAGTATAAGAAACTATGTTCAACATGCTTGTCGATGAAATACTTGAGTAAACACTTCAGTCAGAGAAAGCATAAAAACTTTAGATTTGAACAGTACTCATGCCTTTCTAGGATGCAACAAAAGAAACTATGGCTGCTCTAGATCGATTGATCTCAATGGTCGGGTGTCTTCTTCTAAGCTTCAAGACAAATATTGAAATCATCCATGAGGGCTTACTATTATACCATGCATGCTACATTATTTTACATGTACACTTTCATTTGTATCATTATACATTCAAGGGTTAGCCATCGATAATAAGATCGAACCTAGCATGGATTGGTGTTTCTTCTAACATAGAAAACCTTTCCACCATTTTTACTAAACAGGGTCAGGTTCCCATTAAAAGGAAATATACATATATGCAAAGCTCTAAGAGCTTTGTTCAAGCCCCATTACAAGCATCAACCTATCAATAATAAGCTTTAGAAATAATACAAATGAAATGTAGAGAATACATATTCTTCCCATAGGATCGAAATTGATCCTTCTCAAGGATATATATTTAGAAACACATACAATAAATCAAAATATTTTTTGATAGCCCACATAAGGCTAAGTATTTTTATGCAAACATAAAGGTGAAGGCCGAGCCATTGGAGGCTCTCGATCCTCGTCCTAGCTCTATACAATAGCCACAAAGGCTCTAAGCTATTTCGGTTTTCCCACTGCATAGGTCGTAGGCCATGCATCCTTCATGTGGTGGAAATCAATACATATAACTACTCATACATTCGGCTTCAAGTCATTTGACATACAAAAATAGTGACCTCATTTTACATGATGCCATGATATCACTTGGATAAAATGAAGGAAAAAATTATTGCATGATTAGATAATAGCAATAAAGCTAGTCTATGCAAAAATATGGAGATCAAATTACCTTCCAATCGAACTATGATGTCATTCTTTCCTAAGATTTTTCTAGTCTTTTAGTTTGACCCCTCCTTTTCCTTTCGAATTCCCAAAACATCTTTCTTCTTTTTATGCTTTTTTCCTAAGTTCTCTTTTATTTAAAAATAATAATAGAAACAACATTTCTTTTGCATGTTTTTCTAGGGCGATGGTGTTATGGCCATGCTGTCGGCTTCTAATTTTGAAAATTGTCTTTATGACTTCGGTAGGCCATGCCCATCATGGATTTTCCTTATGGTTTCTCATTGATTGCACAATCCGATTCACAATGTATTAGTTATCAACTTAAAATTCAAAATGAATTTGAATATGTATACGTATGTATATACATATATTCTTATATATTGTATATCTATATGCATTTAAATGATTTCATTCACATTTACCATGTGTATTCGAATAATGTATATATATATCTATATATATGTATGTATTTGATTTACATACACGTATGCATATATATATTTTTATATATGCATTCATATACTAGTTGCTTATTTTTTTGGAATCGCTTATAGGTTCCATACACTATCATTTAAATTAAGGAACTTGTTTTCATTTCAAGCATCTCTCTCTCTATATATATTTCTTCTAAGGAAAATAATTTTCTTTACAATACTTGCTTTCGTTTCCTTCAAATCACAAAGTTTGAATGGACAATTTTATCTACAAACCATTCTTTTTCAAGCACTGAAACAATTCAAATCAGGAAAAATTTGTTCTTTTATATATGCAAATCAGTCAAATGCAAATCATTAAGACATTTGTGGTGTGTGCACCCAAATTCCAACTAGCTTACCATTTGATCCAACTAAATGATCCTACTTCAATCGTGTTCTCATCCTTCAACCCATCGTCCTGCAACTACACACACTTGCACTTGCAAATTGATTAGTGACATTCAATTCTTGATAATATATAAAATAATTTTCAAAAATTTGCAAAGTCAACATCAGTCAACTTCTTTCATTCAATTTTTGAATATTCTAGAATCTCCATTTAATATTTAATTGAATTTCTCCAATAACTCAATTTACCATATTATGATAAATAAGCAATAAAATTGGGTTATGACATCCTTCCCCTCTTAAAAGAGACATCATCCTGATGTCTAATAAGTTGAATAAAAGAGCATCATATCAAATTTTGAACATTCATGTCTATTTCAACATCTCATCAAAATATAAGTGCACTTAGGACTAAGTGTGTTTGTCAAACTTGGGGTATATAAGTGCACTTAGGACCATCTTGGTGAGGGCTTGGGTATTGTATGAGTGTTAAAAATTGTTTCATTGGAATCAACACTTGTGTAGAGCGGAAAAGTATGCTTATTCCTACTAGATGGGTCCATAGAAAGAGCTAATACCACTGACATCTTCCTAGGGTGAGTAGCTTTTCTAAGTGTTATTATTTAGATAAGTATTGAAAACCAATAACTCTAAAATATATTGAGAATATTAATTATAGACTTTGGCGTTAATGTTTATGAATTATATGGATGTGTATTCAATTTATCATGTTAATTATCTATTTTGGAGTTTCTTACTAAATTATCAAATATTTTCTTTTGCATTGGTATTCACTTCCATTTTAATAATATTGCAAATTTTAAATTATCTTCACTCTAATATTTAATTCTCTAAATTCGTTGCTAACACTTAAACTAGTTTAGGAGGAAAAGTGATATTACACAATTGCCTCACTACTTGTAATAATGATATCACCCAATGATATTATTACCACTTCTTTTGACATTAAAATTTAGATTTGAAGGAATTTTTTGGAACCTTTGTTTAACCAAATACTTCCCAATTTAGATGTACCGTGCCTTGGGTCCTTGCTTCAAGCTATATAGAGCTTTCTTCAGTCAACATACAAGATGCTCCTTCCTTGCAACTTGAAAACCTTGTGATTAAGACATGTACACTTCTTTCTCTATGTCTCCATTGAGGAAGACACTCTTCACATCCATTTAATGGACTATCCAACCAAACTAAGCTACCATGGATAGAACTAATTGAATGGTGCTCATCTTTACTATAGGAGTAAATGTCTCCTTGTAGTCAATTTCCTCTCTATGAGAACCCTTTAGCAACTGATCAAGCTTTGTACTTGTCTAATGTACCATCTACCTTGTACACCCATTTGCAACCAATGGGTTTCTTCCTTGGTGGAAGATCTAAGAGATCCCTAATCTTATTCTTAATGGTTTCCATGAATTTTCCCTATTTTGGTTTTCTTTTTGCATAAACAAACACCTATGGCTCATACACTTCCTAAATATTTCCCATGAAAGAAAAGTTAATTGTGTTTTGTTTTCTCTTGCCTCTCGTTAATCTACCCTCATCCATTTCACTTATCTGAACATCTCCAAAGGTGTTATCCCACCACTTTGGTCTCTTAAAATTCTCTACATCCAAATCAACATTGTCATCATGACTTGGCCACCTGTATCTGTGTCATATAGATGTAGATCTAGGTTATCATTAATGAAAATTGGGTCTCTTTCCTCATGCTTTGAATCCCCTTTTTCAAGTGGAGCTTTCTAAAGTTGAATATCTAAATCTTTAGTCACAATAGGTTGGTTAGTAATTTGGAACTTTGGAAATGTATGGAATGGCCCCGTTTCCTCATCAATCACATCTCTACTAAAAGTCAAGCTCATTCAATGTATACATCAATCAACCTGTAGGTTTTATGATTTTTAGTGTACCCTATAAGCATTAGTTTCCTAGTCTTAGGATCTAATTTGGTTCACTTTTCATTTGGAATCCAAGCATATGCAATGGAACCAAAGACCTTAAGATGACTAACGTGCAATTTCCTCTCAAACCATGCTTCCTTTGGAGTCTTATGTTTCATCACTTGTGTGGACGACCCCAAAACCTTTTGGGAAAAGTTGTTCTCCATCATACATCGAGCCATCTCTATGATAATACAATTTTTCCTCTTAACTACTCTATTCTATTATGGAGTATTTAGGGTGTGGTAAACTATCTTTTGATGCTATGTTTAGCACAAAAGTTGAATTCCTTAGAACTAACTTTTCCTCCATTATCATATCTAAGAGGGTTTATAGCACAACCTAACTCTTTCTATTGATCCTTTGAGCTTTTGAAATTCATTGAACACTTGGGATTTTAATTTCAAAATATATACCCACATTTTTCTACTAAAATCATTGAAAAACAAAGTAAAATACCTACATCTAGTGATTGATGTTGTGTTTATTGGTCCACAAATATGTACATGAATTAGTTGTAGGAATCTCTTGGCTCTTCAAGATTTCTTATCATCAAATGGTGTCTTATGTTGCTTCCCTACCTAGCAAGCTCTGCACATACCCTTTATCTGTTGTTGAATGTCAAGAATTCCATCTACCAAGTTCTTTGAGTCCATTGAGAGATTTAGGAAAAAATGATGTGTCCATATGACTAATGCCAAAGTGTAGTAGTGGTTTATGCACTCTTGATTATCAATGCATGTTTCTTGACTTTTCCAGTTTCAACCAATCTATACAATATTTGATATTCTATACCAAAAGCAATAGTCTTTTTGTCTCCTTGTCAATGATATTGCATTTATGTTTGTTGAAAATGACATCTAGATTAGGACAATGTTGCATAATTTGACTCATAGAAAGTAGATTGAGCTCCATTCTCAATACATAACAAACATTGAGAAAAAGTAACTTTTTCCCTCCAAAGGTTATTTGCACAGTCCCTTTTCCTTCAACTATGTACTTGTCACCACCACCAAAGATCACCAAACTAGAGCAAGTATTGTACTCTATAAACTAGTCTCACCTATTGGTGAAGTGATGTGATGCTTCTAAATCAATGTATTATGTAGATGAATTTGATTGATCTATTAACCTTCAAGTCATAAATGCATAGAAAGTTGATGCCTTCTCTAAATGCTCTGTGCCATGAGCCTTATGTTTATTTTGCTAAGGCCCTCCTTGGTCAATTGACCTTTATTTGTAGCATGTCTTCATATGAACCACCTTACCACAATAATGACATGATGTTTTTTAAATTTCTTGTTGCATCCTTGTTGTGATCTTGTCCTTTCTTATGTGACCATTTACTTGTGCCTTTTTTTTTGGTTGCAAGTGCTTTTTGTTCTTCTCTCTTGTAAGTTGCAATCATGAAGTAAGACAAAAGAACCCTCTAGTTATGTTGTTGCAAGAACCCTAAAAAAATTCGTAAAACCCTAGCTTTGCAAATACTAATTTTTTTTCTAAAAAAGAAAAATACCTATTTTTTTAGTCAAACCATAGTCAACAAAAAAACCCATGATTTTCTAAAAAATCATCAATTTCTTTTGTAGCTATAGAAACCCTAGGGTGTTGAAGGAATCATTTTTTTTAAGCCCTAGGGAACAGTTTGCAAAAACAACCCTGATTTAAAAAAAAGAAAATTGCCAAAAAATATACTGAAACCCTAGCCATTGCGATTTGGAAACCTACAAAAAAAATGCATAATTTTTACCTTCTGGTCATGGAAAAAAAAGTGATTTTTGTTGATTAAATAGGCTTCATGATGTTTCTTATCTGGTCCCAATTTTGCAGACTAAAAAATGCATGATTTTGAAGAAAAAAATGGTGTGATTTTGAGTTGAATATGTCATAATTTTCCCATAAAAATCCATAATTTTAAAAGGAAACTTTGGTACAATTTTGACAACAAAAAGGCATAATTTTTTCACTAGTTGATTCGTACAGTTTTGTACAAAATCTTTTAGGTCTTTCTTGTGTTATGAGCATTCCTTGAATTGTCACTACTAGTAGTAGTCCCTAGATCTTCATGCATTCATCAATCCCAAAGTTTAACTTAGAATTTGACAATATATTATAAAAGAAAAACACATAAATATTACCAAGACATTCAATTAATAAAATAAGAAGCAAAGGCTTTCTCATATGAACTTACAATGAGCTAAAAAGTAAAAACTAAATAAAACATAAAAAATAATTTAAGTCTAACTTCAAGTGGAATGATTTTATTAAACTCTAAGTCTAAAAACTAGGTAACCATTACAATATAATAATAATTTAATATGTAGATCCACTCTCCAATAAATGAAAATTTTCAAAATGAAAGAAATATGAAAAATTTTAGAAAAAATTAAAAAAACTAAAACTTCTCAATTTCCTTCAATTGCTGAAGGGAGGGTTCAAATGCTATGTGAGAGAGAATGGCGGTCATATTGGGGCTTTAAAGGAAAAAAATACCATGTTCGAGTCATGTACCAATTGTGTACATGCTTGCATCATGTCAAGGGAGTGCGAGACTAGCATTGACTCACCAATGAGTTCAAATAAAATTTCTTAGGACAATTTCTAACTCATGAAAACTCGCAAGTTTCGTATATTCTCTGCAGATGATGCATTAATTTATACGAATAATTGAGCATAAAACCATAGAACTTATCCTATGTTTTATGTATATATATTTCAAACTAAGTTAGAGCATGCTTTGCTAAAACTCAACCTACCGAATATACTTTTTGTTCTAAAGATAGAGTGCATGCTAAAGTCTACCTCTAATGATGCCAACCAATTGTCAAGATTCTCTACATCCACACCACCTTCAAAATGAAAAAATATTAGCTTCCACTTTGAATAGAGGCTTGTTGGTAAGATTATTTTCACCCTTGGAAGACTCTCCTTCATTGAAGTTGGGCTTTCCATTGTTCAATATTTCCATGGGAATCTCCAATAGGCATTCCATGGTCTCTATTGATTGATAAACTATTTCTATGGTGTTACTCATCTTATATAACCTTGATTTAGTATCCATGGATTCTTATTGTCTTGGCACGCTTATTTTACCTCACCAATGGGGTCCAATGTCTCTTTCCAAAGGTAAATGTTGACTCAGTCTAAAGGCCTTATTCAAGGGTTAATACATCACACAAGATTGAGAACATGGAAAGCATTGTAGGTAGAAATGTAGGTATATAATGAGGGTGGTCCCTACAAGATAATATTTAGGATCAGAGGGTTGGATCCTCATCCATCCTAAATCTAAGCCTAAATTTGTTCTGCTAATGAGAGTTGAAAATGGATACTTGAAGTTGTTAAAAGAAAAAACAAAATTCTTATAATAGATATATACCATCTTCATTATCAGAGTAGAACTTAATAGGTCATGATACAATAATTAACAAAAGAAACATAAATACAACAACCAAAAATTAAAAAAGACAAGTTGAGAATGTATCAATACAACACTTTTTTCTTATTAAATTCACTGATCATTATAAGCTGCATGCATATTCTCTTAGAAACATACATAGAGGCACCTTGATAGATAATAAAAGAGAGGTGAGAATCAACCAATGCATCAAGATCAATAAATTAGCTACATGAGTGTCATCTAAGAATCAACTAACACATTAGGCTCTATAGCTTAGCTATATAAATTTTCCTCTTATAATCAACAAGGTGCCACCTGATTCTAAATGGGCACATAGGATGGAATTTATAGACTATACTACCTACCCTACAATAATTTTCCCACCCAAAACTATATTTGAAATTTAAAATTTGAAATTCATAGAGGAAAGACCTATCTACAATTTTTGGTGCTATTTTACTCTTATTGGTGGTTGGACATGGCTATCTAGTCCTTGATAATGGGTTCATGAAGTCCATTGCTCAATATTGCACTATTATAGGGTTGATAGGTAAAACTCATTCATGGTCAATAAGAAGATAAAATTTGAGAAAATAGAACACCACAAAAAAGAGGACTATTTCACTATTCTTAACAAAGAGTTAATTTCATCCCCCCCTAACAATTTTAAAATTGTCATGGTAGATGGCAAAAACAACACCTATAGCGACTACTGATTTCATCGCAATTAGAAAAAAAACACTTTTTGAGTTTTCCCTCCTACAAAAGCCTACATTTTGATGTCAATATCATTTGAAATATTTTCTATCATTTAAGAGATTGTTCCTTGTTCTAAAACATACCAAGAAGTACAATTTTTTTATTTATTTACGAACCATTTTGAGTAATCTAATGCAACAACATGGAAACCCAATAATCATTTTGGACTAAAATATTAGTATGTTCTTAGCTATTCAACCAAGGAAAAAGATAGTAATGGTTTTGTTAGTAGGGAAAACCACTTATATCTAATGTATATATTGAGATGCTTACCTAGTTAGTGAGAGTTTGGGCATTGGCTAGACAACCAAATACAATATTTTGTAAAGCATAAACCAAAAAATGATATAGTGAATTTGGTTGATCACAATTGGTGAGGGTGATGGTTTTTTCCTTTATTAAACCATCCACCAAGGTTTAAATCCCTCAAAGATGCAATAAATAAAGGATGAAGATAAGATTGTGCCTCAAGAAAATTCGATAGAATGGATACCCTTTAGTCCTTGGATCTAAGTTGAAAAAAGATGATTAATCTTATAGCCTATGATATACTCCAATTCAAATAGGTTGCAAAATTAACTTGTAAATTATTATAGAACTTCTCAAGAAAAAGAATTTAAAGTGTAAAGAGAACTATGCAAGTATTAAATTACATATGAGAGAAAATAGATCTAGATGCTTCAAAGTTTATATATAGATAAAGAAATTAGTAGGAGTAAAATAGATAGGAAAGATGGGGAAATGATGACAAAAGTGTTTAGAAAGCTAAGTTCCTACAAAAGGTAGATGGATGGAGAAAAATTATGCAACGTAGGACCAATACAAAGTAATGATCCCTAAACTAACATGGGGATTATTTCATAGATTTGTTATAAAGGCTAGATAGAAAGGAAGTAATCAAAATAAAATAAAATTGATGATACATACACTAGTATACAATTACATATTTAAAGACAAGATTTTAAAATTAGATGAGGTATAATAGAATTTTAAATAAGAATTCAAACAATATAATTATGAAATTTAGATATACGTGGCTTGAGAGAAATAACTAAAAAAATATGCAAGCTAATATTTAATTATGCTAAGAGTTTCTTTAAGTGATGAGTATAATATCCTTGAATTTTGATGAAAATGATAGTGTTGGATGTTTTTAGGAGGCTTCCACACCATAATAATATTTTCTCTAGAATGTGAACACAATTATGAAATAAAGCTAAAAGAGTGGCAATAGTAGTAGAATACATATGATTGAAGTTTGGGAACAATACCACTAGTTATTGATATTAAACAAAATTTGGATGTAATGCTTAAATGATAAGATGATTTTATAAAGGGGAAACCTATCTATTATAGTGGCCTAGTTTTATTGTGAGTAATGATGTATTAGATAATAAGAATTGATAAATTTTAATGAGTATGGGGCCATTTCATGTCAATATGAAATATATTAGAGAGATATACCAAATATACAAAAGGAACATTTTGTAGATCTCTAAATTATGATGATATGGTGTTTTGAAATATTTTAAGATAATCAAAAGACATATTTTCACATTTTAGAGAACAATAGCAATTACACTTGAGTGAATTAAATAATCTTAGAACCTTAACAACCCTCATCACAACAAAATTAACAACTGTAATATTGGGGTGGGAAAATAAACATGGACATCAAGGCTAAGATCGATGGAATCTTAAGAATGAATATTCTATAAACCACTAGAAGGAATGCATCAACCATAAAAAAGGTGGCTACAAATAACAAGGTTGATAACAATAGAAGGGAAAGTTTGAAGGAAACTAAGGAAACTAGGTAATAGACTATATTTATGAGAAAGTCAATCATATTTCCATAAATTCTTGATGAATCCAATTGTAATGCCTCAAGCCACACACCTAGGATATTAGACAAGAGAACATTTTTTAAAAATAATGACACAAGAATGGAATCAACATTCACAATGCGACATTAACATGTGCACAACATGCCAAAACACATATATGTGTTGTATCAAGCATGACACAATGACACTAACATAAATGACCTCATCATTGCTCTAAGAAAGGTGGAAAAAGTGGAATACTTACAAATCATGGAATGAAACTACCACAATGAACCTACATGATAGTGGGACTATACCATGATGACGATTAAGTCTTGAGAGATGGTGATGTTCTCTCACAAAAAAAATATTAGGATGAAAGAACCATCTAACTAAATATAACTTCCTACACACACATAAAAAAAACTCACAACACCAATGAAAAACTAAGAAATATGTGGACAGTAGGAGGTACTGGTCATACCTTGACTAGTCATAACAACTACCATTTCCTTGGACACAACACACACTTACCAAGGAAAAAATCCCAACAAAGGAAATCCAAAAATATGGGTCAAACCTCCCTAAGAGGTTACAACACCAAGAGGTACAATCCCTCCAACAAATAAAATGACAATGAGTCACTTTCATGCAAAGGAATTCTTCCCAATGCAAGAGAGAATAAATTATAATTAGGGACACTAGTCAACAATGTTTTGACATGGGAAGGACTCACAAGGCCAAAGGGGAACATATTTTCTATACAAAATTTCCCAAAGAAATTCTTGGAAACACCATTTGTTTTAAAAAATAGAGGATTACAATGTCCTAGAAGGACACTAGCATGTATAAAGGACACTAGTGCTAGAAGAGCACTAGTACAACTACTCAATTGTCCTAGAAATGCATTGGAGTCTAGAAACTATTTCTATGTACATAAACTATATTGTAGCCCTATTTTTGTGCTCTAGTATTGGTCAAATATTGAACAAATGATCATTACTGGGTCTCATACCTAGGGAAAAATCCCAAGACTCACAAAAACAAGAGTATAATACATGAAATTTGTAACAATAAAAAATTATTAGGAGACCAAGGAAAATAATCACACTTGATCTCTAAACACAAAAAAATGGAGACACTTCCCAAGGGTTAAATGGCCTACAAGGGACTCCAAAACAAGTCCAATAATATGAGGGATGAAGGGAAATGTTCCAAAAAACACCCTTCTCACCCTTTAACCACAGCAAGAATCCAAATTTACCTCATTGAGGTGGTTCTTACAATCAAAAGTAAGACTAGAAAAATAGAAATAATATAAATTCCTAGTTACCATAATTGAATATTTTGTATCACATTAAATTTGAATTTTAAATGTAAATCTAAATATGCTCTAAGTTTATTTTATCCAACATAGCAATAATGATGAAAAGAATATTAAAAAACATATGTGTTTGACACCAATGTTGAAACATGGTAAATCAATGATCTCACTATCACTACTTATGTGGTAGGTTTCAAATAATAATATAATTATATAAAAGTACTCAAATGTCATTAATTAATGTTTTATATATAGAAATCATGAGAAAAATGAAGACAAGGAATATAAGGTTCCTATTTGCAAATCCTTCCAAGCTTTACTAAGATATTGCAAGTGTCGATTAGTGGTTGCATGTTACCTAACCATATGGAACTCATAGTTCCACCCCATAGTGTTAGGATATTGTTATTTGACCACAAGTGTGCACACAAAAAAGGGAGTATTCTCACAAATTTCAACCAATTAAACAACCATCATAATATCCATTTCAAAAAATTCAAGATAAGTCATCATGACATACATGCCAACATAAATAATCGATCGATTGTGGCATGGCCATGCCAAAGTGGATAACATATCCATAATAATAATAAGAGGGATCCACATCACACAACATATACATGAAAACACTAAGCATACAACATAGGTATGAAAATTATTAAAATCAAGGTCTTATCCAATAAAATACATGGCTAGAGATGAATCTACCAAATCTATAGCTATCTAGGATGAAGAGACTAGAGGTAAGGAAAGGAGTGTCATATTTGTAGCCCAAGGAATGGATAGGTGGTGATTAAGTACATGTCTTCCATCATAATGACAAGGGTACCCAATCAACATGGTCCACAAAAATTCTTAGAGCATGGTATATCTTTTGCACTCACACCAAGCCTTTACAAGTACCTCTAGGTGTGCCACATAATTATCTTGATTCATTGTAATTACCTCATGAATTTCTTTAGTTATCTCTCAATTAATAACTCTTTCCCCATTTTATCATAATAGACCACTTTAGATCTTGAAAAAAACTGAGAGTCATTCCTTAACCAACTTCTAACCTTCAAATCTTAGGCTCCTCATGCATCAAATTACCATTTTGGGTATGATAGATAAATTAATGCACAAAAAGTGGGATGAAAAAAAGTTGGACATGGTCCAAAAATAATCTAGACAAAAGAATAAAAGGGAGTCTTACCTCACATTCTAAATCCTCATAAATCATTCCCAATTTGCAAAAAAAAAAATTATTTCCGAAGTAAAACCATAAATTTCCCCAATCCACCATTGATGAATGCTCAAAATTTTAAATTTTTAACCACTAAGAATTTTCAAAAATAAAACATAACCTTTTGGTTCAAATGTGAATAACAACAATATTTTGTTTTAAAACTTCAATTTCTTAATTTCTTAGACATTTTTCCATAACCTTGGCTTAAAATTGAACATTTGAATTTTATAACATTAAATAATTAAAGATTTATGCAAGGAAATCGATTTATACTTTGGGGCCCTATGCTCTTACATGGTTGAGCATGGATAACAAGAGTGTAGACAATTCAAAATGAAATAAAATATTTTAAAAATTACCTTCAAATTAGAGAGCAATCCATGCCAAATCCAACAAACATACAAAGTTTTTGAAACATTCACACCTTCAATTCAATCCAAACACATATAAAATCTTTTTCCAATACCTTAATATAGGTTTCCCTTTCAAAAAATGTGAATAAGAAGGCTTTAGAATGCATAATTTGGTGAATTAAAGGCTTAATTAAGTCCAATTAATTAAGGGGATGTAAACATAGTGTGAAATTGTAAAGGTATACAATTTTCTACACTACATTTAGCCCCCACTTTAGTGAGAGTATGAACTTATGCTCAGACTCACACTAAAGTAAACAAATATATCAAGAGAGGTCTAATTATACAACTATTGGGAAGATAAGATGACAAGGATCAAGAAGGATGATCAAGCCCCCAAGATCTAAGATCTCATGGAAAACCAAAAAGGCACAAAGAGACACATGTATGCAACAGCGACACAAGATGCACAAACATACAATTTCAAAATTAATGCAAAAAGGATGGATTAGTCACAATTGTACTATTGTCCATAAAATGTGTTCACAAGTGAAAACCCACTATCCACTATGCAAACAAAATACTTATGAGGGCTAGTGAAATTCGTTGTCCACTAGGTGAACCCCAAGAAAAAAGGGTGAGAAACACACAATAGTCTAGTGTGTACCCACAAATAGGTGGAAAATGGGAAAGTCATGCCAGGTCTACAGGCTCCCATACATCAAACATACCAAAAGTTATACTCCCTGATAACTTTGATAAGGTGCCACAACATGATCAAAATGCTAATGAATATGGAAGATGGGAACACTAGAAAAAAATTCATTAGGGCATTAGAAGTGCATCTCTCAATCCTAGAATCCATCATGTTCCACCATTGGCTTCAATAAAAATTGTCAATGCCAAAATGAAATAATTCCAATGTATGCTCCCACTTTAAAGGAATTGCTAAACACCACGCTGTGAGAAATTTCTTTAAAGTAGAAAACAATAAATTCCAATTGATAAAAGAGACCATGAGAGCTTATTTGGAACACTCTATGCCAATCATATGTTTCCAAATAAAGTTGCGTCATAAAGAAGAGGTTTCCACCACATGCAATCCAAAGATAACACATAAGGGATCCACAGATTTGGGGTCCACACATGTATTTGCTATAGTGATATAATAGAGCTTGGAACCGTCATCATTCCCCAAATACCTCATGGAACAAGGAACATAAAGGAAGAATGAAACAGAGAGAAAAAATTAAGGGAAGCTTTAGGGTCAACATGGAAGAGACCTAAATGTCTCAACACCTTGTATCGTCCCCAAAAGGAAAACACAAGACAAACAAAAGATAATGTTTACGACAATATAGAAGAATGAAGATACAAATAGAAGAATGCCACGATGAGTTCAATTTCTTTGTATCCTTGCACCAACCGAGTAACACAGGTCATCCAAAGAAAGCTCATAGACATAAAGATGCACCAATCAACATGATATGGGGGATCACATTACACACATGCAATCACAAAGAACATAAAGAAGACAAAGAAAAGACTAGTATGTCACATCAAAGCAAACCTATAGAAAGTTGTTTATATCCCAATCTTGTTCATTGTATATGAAAGGAGGATAACTAGCCAAAGGGTCAACAACGAAGTTCCATACTAGGAAAATCACTAGGTTCAACCCGTGGTGATGCACTCTTTTAGGAGGATCACAGTTGCTCCCATCTAAGTTCATGGAAGAGGAAAATAATAGATTCAACTCATTATGCACTTCCTAATCAATCTTAACAATCTCCTCATCATCCAAATTAATCACATTAGGAGGTCTAATAAAAATGTCCATTGTTGTTTCATGTTTTTGTTGTGGCAAAGGTGGAGAATCATTATGATTTGTTTAGATTTTGATTTCGGTTTGTTGGTTTGTTCTTTTCTTTTAACTGAAGAGCAATAAGATGAAGTCTATGCCTACACTCTTTATTTATCATTTTGGTTTCTTCTTGCACAATTTTTAAGTTGTGATGGTGTAGGATCAGGTTTATCAACCATTAGTTTCTTTTCTTCCCATAATGGAGGAACATAAGTAACAATCGAAGGTTGGTCAACCACTTTCTCTTTAGGTTTATATTTTTATTTTATTTTAGGAGGCACAAAAGGAATTTCCTGGTTACCTCTTGGTCTCTTGTAGGACATGGGTAGAGGAATTATGTTAGACTTGTCTTGGTTACTTGGAAGGACTTTTGGCTCAATCATAGGTTCATTAATGATAGGTTGGGAAGGCAGAGCATTCATGGACTCTAGAATATTGCTAAGGGATAATTTTTCTATGCACTTTGCTTTGAACTTTTGATAATATTTGAAAGATAAGTCTTCACAAGGCTTAATAGGTTCCATAGGTTCAGGAGAAAAGAAATCCAATAAAAGTTCCCATGGATAGACAAATGATTACAACCACTATGATGCACAGTAAAATTTCATTTCCAAATGGAAAATTTAAGCATTTATGAATATCTGATGGGATGACATACATGGAGCATAGCCATGGATAGCCTAACTTGTCCAATGACGGGATGATGGAGAATGAGACATCTAATTGTTTCGGTCCAACTTTTAATGAGAGAGTGATCAAACCTATTGTAGGTGAGAAAAAAAATCATGTGTTTTGATCCATTCTTTCTATTTTTCATAAGAATCTTGGTATAGTTCATGCACAAAAGATAATTCCTTAGTGATCACATTCTCTACACACACAGGATCAATTAATATCCCATTAGTAGGCTTTCCATTGATTCTTCCAGCTATGTAAAAATGACCATCAGGTGCATGTTTAATTATGTCATTTTGTGAGAAATCAGTGTCAAGAAACAATTTGGTTTGTCCCTTATGATTTTGAATATCAATGTATCCAATCATAGCATATATATCATATCCATTATCATTCTTATTATCATCAACATTCATCGCATCATTTTTGTTATCACTAGCTTTTACAAATGAGATGGGATGGTTTGGAATAGGATTGGTAAAGATTTGAAAATTTTGGTTAGGTGGGGTGACATATTTATTTCCTTGATCATTAACATTGCCCAACTAGATATGATTAGAATCAATGAGGTCTTGCACTATATGTTTAAGATGTCTATATTTTTCTATATCATTTCCAATTTGGCAATGAGATTGACAAAAGGCATTGGGATTATGGTTCAAAGGTAAAGGATTAGTGGTATCAAGAGCTCTATGGGAGGTAAGGTGATTAGGTTCTTACCCAAGAGTTGCAACATGATGGAATGAAGGTTATTGGGTAACGAGGGTAAATTACCTATTCTTTTCCTAATATTGGTATGGAGTTATTATTTTTATAGAAGCCACTTGAGACTCAACATGTTGATTTGTTTGAGGTGGATTTATTTACATAAAGCCCTTATTTTGTTTCTTGAATGGTTGGAATTTATTTTGAGGCACAAATTTAGATTTGTCAAGATAGTTGGAAGAAGTTTTTGCTTCACAATGACTAACCAAATTCTGATAGTCACGAAGAGCCATGCACAAGTGGGTGAAGGAGGGGAATTTTATCATCCCAAGCTTATCTTAAGTCTTTGTTTGTAATTTATCAATGAAAATTATTTAAAGATTGACATCAAGAATCTTAATAGTGATTTGTAAGTAAAGCAATTGATAAGGTGCTAGATGAAATCACTGACCTTTTCATCATCCTTTTGTTTACATTGCATTAAATTAGGTAAGGCCATCTTGAGACCAATGTGCACTTGGAAATGGTTAAGTAATAAAAAAGCTCATTGAACGAGCGAATTGGATTATTTGGTAAAGAGAAAAACCATTCCAAGGTTGTATCTTTCAAGGACCTAGGGAAAAGATTATCCAAGAGCTCATCTTTAAAAATGAAGTTACTACATAAGGCTATGTATCTTGAGACATTGTTACTAGGATATCCTTTACCACCATACTTATCACATCTAGGGATCTCTATGCCTTGTGGCATTTGTGATCTCAATTTCTCCAATGATAATGGGTTTCCTTTGACATATTGTGAAGGCTATCCATTTTGATTTTGGTTCAATCTTGCTATTTGTTATTGGAGGGATGAATTTTTTTACAAAAGTTGGTTGAGGAAAAAATCATTGGTTGTGTTTTGGTAAGGAAGTGAATATGGTGGAGGTGTATATGTGTTGGGAGGATAAGTGAATTGCAAGTTTGTGAGAGATGATGGATTAGGAGATATGGTATTTGAATTCAAAAAGCTAAGAGGATTCCCAATGGAAATACCTAAAGTTGGATTGATGTTGCTAGTTGGTTGCATAGTTGTAGTAATAATTGCATTAGTATATGTAGGAATAGAGGTTATGGTTGTAGAGGGAGGAATTTGATTTACTCCTTGACTTTGAGTGTATCCCAAAGCTTGAGCACAACTATCCACTATAGGGACATTATTATCAATAATGTGGGCTAGGCTAGACACAATCTATATGCCTAGTTTATTATCAAGCATTCTCCTCATGTTATCTATGGCAAGAAGTGCAGTGCTAATGATATAGTCTCTACTCACACAATATTGAAGTTTCTCTAAGGCCTTATCCATTTGTTTTAGGTTCTCTTGAGGGACATGAGAAACAATGGTTTCAACATCATTGGAAGTGGTGGATGGTAAGGTGACATCAGGGATGGCTTCAAACATAGGTTGACTAGTGTGAACACTATGAGTGAAAGAGTTGGAAAACCCAATATCCATAGTGGATGTACCAACACAAGATGCCATGAGTCAACTATGTATCATTGAAGTATTGGAAATAGGACAATAGGTTGCAATACTCATACAAGTTTCACCAAACCAAAAAGTGTACCCAAAAAGAGAAAACACAAGTAAATATATTATAATTTTTAGATTTGGTATATGAGATTTACTGATTTTAGAATGCAAAAACTTAAAAATGATGTCTTTTAAATGCAAATTTTAATTTTGAACAATGCACTTGTTTGGATCAATTTACATAAATGAAAAAAACTATAGAAAAATACCACTTCTAGAACTGAAGTTGAGATTTGTAGACAACATGAAATAAAGCAGACAAAGACAAATTTATACTCAAAAATTTGAAAAATGACCTATACAAGGATAGGATCACCCAAGCAAAAATGGGTCCTTGTACAAGGATTTTAAAATTTAAATTTTGAGTTTTTGAGTTAATGTTTAAGTTTTGTGTTTTAGGTTGCAAATAGATTCTTTCAGTTACCAATTTCTAGAATTTGATGATTAAATTCACATGAAATTTGATGGTAAAAAGAAAACATAATGACAACTTTTGAGATGCAATTTTGAGTAAATTTTTTGATATATATTTATAGGTTTTATCTAATTTCCAAAAAATAGATTCCAAAAGCTGACAATTGAAATTGAATTTGAATCATTAAAATGTTGCCAAAAACATATTAAAATTGGGTCTTAACTTCTTGGGACCTAAATCTAGGACACAAGTTCCAAGTTGTTTAAATTAATGTTGGCAATTGTTTAATATAGGTTTCCCTTTCAAAAATGAGAATAATAAGGCTTTGGAATGCATGATTTGTTCAATTAGAGGATTAATTAAGTCCAAATAATTAAGGGGATGCAAACATAGTGAAATTGTAAAGGCATACAATTTCCTACACTACAAAAATACTCTATAAATTGCCATTTAAGGGGTTCAAATAGGGGGCCAAAAAATT
>VDFB02154795.1:0-15228 GCA_007258455.2 Sequoia sempervirens | reverse complement strand
ATGCAAATATAATTAGAGCCTACAAAATTAAGGAAGATTCTGCTAGTTGGTCGTTTGCCATAAAGGTCAACAAGGTGATCATTCAAAGGTCAACGGAGGGACATTCCTAGTTTAAATCAAAAATTGTAACTACCTTGTAAATGGTCTTAATAGTTTGTTGAGTGAATATAGGAGCTATTTTTATGCTAGATCTACGTTAAGGAAAACCACCTTGACCAGATTCCATGCATGCATAACCTCCTTTCCACTTTCTATGCTTTCCCTAAAGTGGCATCCTAATTTGTTGGAGTTGACCGCCTTGCTAGGTAGTTAGTAGTTTTTCCTCCTATAAATAAGACTTAGATGCTTCTTCTCAAAAGGTTGATTAATCTGATGTTGTACTCACATTATTAGTTTTTCAGTAATACAATTATGTTGCTTTATTGTAATCATGCTTTCCAATGAATAAAATGAAGTTACAAGTTTGCTGCATCTAAGTTTGTCTTAAGGGATACTCATCCAAGGGGGACCACTTGGTGAGCATTCCATCCTTCAGCTTAGTTGTTACTTTTATGTATAAATAGTTATGAATCTAGCAATGGTCTATGCCTACAACCACTAGAATTCCATTCTATGATTGTTCCTGCAGCCAAAGCAGACATAGTAGTTTCCTGTCTGTTTGCTCATATTTTCATTTTTGTCATGCACTTCAACTTAGTATAGTTGTTGGTTGATGTTCAGTACTTATGATATTTCTTTCTAAGCAATTTACTTTTGAAGCATTATGTCTTTCTTAGTTGTAGAATATGGTTACTATGGATTCCTAGTGCACATACTGTGTTCACCCATTTCAAGTCTACATCCTTGGGTTGACAAGTTAAATGCACCTTTATGATGATTAAGATAGCTATTTAGATTAGATGTCCAATCTCTAAATCATAGCTTTAAGGGATTGGTTGTTAAATAATTGTAAGAGGCCAACATTTTTGGCACCATTGCTGGGGATGGTGTCAAACTAGGAAATTCTTTGGAGTCATTGATAGTTTCTTTCTTGTTGTAGTATTTCTGGAAGTTTGTTCTTAGTATACCCCTCATTTAGGAAAGTAATGATCCGCTATTCTTTTTTCAGTTCTTTGTGTGAGTTGGTTGATATTGAGTTGATACTGTGTGCATAGAGGAAGGAGAAGAGATGCCCATGGGAGATTCCTTCCTAATAACCTTGATCCATTCTAGCTAGTTGAGCATCAAAATTTTCCTCTTAAGACCAGTTCTGACCCTTTTGTTGATGCATTTCCCAATCTAACCAGTTCTGACACTTCCTATTAAGACCATAATCAAATTGAGAATCTCTTTGCTTTGGAACTCTATCAGGCAGGCATGGGTGATGCAAATAGAAACAGACCTAACCAACCAGTTTTTCCTTTCCCCATTGTTCATCAGAATGAAGTTGACAACCTCAAACATATCTCTGCTTTAATCCTTCCTAAGCTCTATGGACTTGTCATAGAAGACTCTGGTACTTTCTTGTTTGAGTTTGATATCCTCTACAGAAGCTATGACTATACCACTAATGTTCATAGGCTTAAGTTGTTCCCTACCACATTGAAAGAGGCTGCATTAAGATGGTTTATGAGCCTAGGAAAGAATATTGTGGAGACTTGGGATGACATAAAGGAAAAGTTCCTTAAGAAGTACAAAGAATATTGTAGGGGTAGTGACATGAGAGGAGATGACATCTTTAGGATGCAACAGAAGGAAGATGAGAGTTTGGAGGATTACATTTCAAGGTTTTCATTTTTCCTACAGAAATATCCACACCATACACTCAATGAAGAATCACAAAATTTTCTCTTCCTAAGAAGAATTAATTACAACTGCATTGATGCTTTGGACTTGATAGGGGGAGGAGATATCACCCAAGTTCCTTGAGATGATATCAAAAAGATATGTCATAACTATTCTAGGGTAGCTTTAAAGAAAGGGAGAGCTTACCAATCCTATATGGGTAAGTCATCTATTAATGGAGTTTCAAGGATGGAGATTACTCACTTGCTAGCAGACTTCAAGCAAGACATCATAAACAATCTGGCTACTCAGCTAGATACACTTCAAGCAAAGAAGAAACTAGAGGAGGCGGAGGTAATGTTGGTAGAGTATTGCCTTTATTACAGACAAAAGAAGAAGGATTGTAGATGCAAAATGGTAGCTAACATTAACAGTAAGCAGATCCCACCTAAGTTCAAGCCAATCCAGGGTGATGATGATCAAGTCTATTACATTGCACAAAGGAGACCATGGGCTCCAAGACAAGGTATGCCACCAGATCCATTATCCTTTGCTGAGCCATATTTCAATTCTTATGCATCAGGTAACCAATGGCAGCCCCCATATCCATCCAACTATGGAGGATATCCATCAAAACCTTGGAATAACCCTCCAAATACTTGGCCCAATCACAAGTGGGAACAACCTTAGGGGAATTGGCAACAGTTTCAACGAAATTGGTAGCCACCTCCAGGAAATTGGCAATAAACATCTCAATGGAGGGGAGGACAACAATGGCCAAACCAAACAACTAGTTACATGTAACCACCTTCTCAACCCCAACAACCTGCCATCATGCCTCCTGCTAGTTCAAGTTCAAACACACCTAGATCTACTCAGCTACCAGATCAACCCACACCTACCCCAAATAAAAAAACACAACAATAGCCAGTCTATTTTATTGATCCAAATCAATTTTCTACATATGTTGTGAGTGTAAGTGACATCCACTTGCGTTTAGGAACTACTTTGCCAGTTCCTTCCACACCCATTATCACTTAGCTTCCTATGGAAGAAGAGGAGCATTTGAATGTCCCCATTCAGCCAAAAGTACCTAAAAAACCTGAACCTGTTCCAATCCAGCAGACTGAACAAGAACCACCATTTCCTCAAAGGTTGGCAATTGATAAACAAAAGGAAGAGAAAGAAGAAACAACCTTTGGTATTCTAGATCAGTTGAAGCATATATGTGTCAAGATACCTTTATTTCAAGCCATAAAAGGAATTTCCATATATGGCAAAGCAATTAAGGAAGCATGTCTCAAGAAGCCAGACATGAAAAAGAAAGACTCCACTACGGTTCATGTGGTGGGACAATTGGCTGACATCATGCTTGGGAAAGTGATTGTTCCCAAATACAATGACCCAGGTAGTCTTGTGGTAGGAGTTGTTATAAATGAGATCCAAATAAAGAATGCTTTGTTGATTTGGGAAGAGCAATAAATGTGATGACTAAGGATATCCTACAACAACTAAATGTTGCAAGCATGAGACCTACTCCTACTATCTTGTAGCTTGTTGATAGTTCCATTGTTAAACCTGATGGCATAGTAAAGGATCTTGTGGTAACTCTAGATTCTTGGGAGTACTTGGCAGATTTCATGATTCTTTCTCCCAAAGCTACACTAAGCGGGTATCCCATTATTCTAGGAAGACCATGGTTAGTAACAACAGATGCCTATATTGGATGTTGGACAAGAGACATGACCATTTCTGATGGAAAGAGCACCAAAAATATTGTTCTCTACCCTCCTACTTAGCCGTCCCATGATATGGATAACCCCATATGGCCACATGTTGGTGAAGAGGCCAAGGAAGTCAATTCTATGGAACAGCTTATGATGTTAGGAAAAATTTATTTCATGCAGCTTTAGGAAGAAGATAAAGTATTGTCTAACATAATTCAGAACCATTGTGAGGTGCAGGAAGCATCATCCTCATGCATCTGGTTTTGTTGGTCTAGTGAAGACACTCCTGCTCGCTCTTCCTGTAGCTGAACTTCCTGCAGCAATAGGTATGTCTCATACATTGCTGCCACATGAACTCAAGGTACCAAGCATTAGTGAAGCGGCTATGATAGAGTTAACTACACAAGTGCAAGTGTCAAAAGGAAAATATCTAAATATTAACAACAAGCTAAGTGAAGAACAACAACTGCCATTGAAAAACTTATTGAAAACCCACCAGCATGAATTTGCATGGGACTACCATGATATGAAGGGATTGTATCCTAAACTTTGCACTCATAGGATATACATCAAAGATGATTGCACACCAGTGAGGCAGCCACAAAAAAGAATTAACCCTACATTGAGAGAAAATGTAAAAGGGGAACTACAAAAATTGCTAGATGCAGGATTTATCTACCCCATTTCAGATAGCCAGTGGGTGTCTCTATTGGTGATTGTGCCTAAAAAGGGAGGGAAGTGGTGAGATTGTGTTGATTATAAGGAACTCAATGTTTCCACCAAAAAGGACCATTTTCCCCTTCCTTTCATAGACCAAGTTTTGGATTCATTTGCAGGAAAGTAGTACTTTTCTTTTTTGGATGGATACAATGGCTATAACAAGATACAAATTGCACCCGAGGATCAAGAGAAGATCACCTTTACCTATCCATGGGGGACTTATGCCTACTCAGTACTTCCATTTGGCTTATGCAATGCACCTGCAACTTTTCAGAAGGCAGTCATTAGCATATTTTCAAATATTTCACATGATTGCATGGAGATTTATATGGATGATTTTACTACCTATGGTGCTAATTTTAATGAAGCATTGGAAAATCTCAGGAGAGTCTTATAGAGATGTGAAGAACATAATCTGTCTTTAAATAGTGAGAAGTGTTTCATGATTATGCAGGAAGGTGTAGTCCTTGGCCACTACATCTCTCACAAAGGAATTCAAGTAGATCCTTCCAAGATTGAGGTGATCACCAATTTGCCTATACCTGCAAAACAAAAAGATGTTAGGAGTTTCTTGGGACATGCAGGATACTATAGACGTTTCATCAAAGATTTCAACAAAATGGCAGCACCATTGTACAATCTCCTAACTAAAGATGTTGAATTCTAATGGACAAAGGACTATGACAAGGAATTTTCTAATCTCAAAGCAGCTTTAAGTCATGCTCCTATACTCAAAGGTCCTAATTGGGAGCTTCTTTTTCACATTCATATAGATGCATTAGACTATGCTATAGGATCAGTCTTGCGACATAAAGAAGGGGCTATTGAGAATGTTATTTATTTTGTCAACAAAAACTTGCAAGGAGCTGAATTCAATTATATAGTGACAAAAAAGGAAATACTAGTAGTGGTCTATGCCCTTAACAAATTCAAGCACTACATAACAGATAATTAGATCTTTGTGCACACATACCATGCAACCATTAGGTACCTCATGAATAAATCCTTGATCTCAGGTAGGCTAGCAAGATGGTTGTTGTTGATGCAGGAGTTTGACATAACCATTGTTGATAAACCAGGGAAGGCCAATGTTGTTGCAAACTTTCTTTCAAGGCTAACTACATCAGAGGACAATCAAGTTATTGATGACCCTTTCCCTGATGAATATTTATTTTCCATCAATTTGCATACACCTTGGTATGCTAACATAGCTAATTATTTGATCACATGGAGAGTTCCTCCTCATTTCTCTCCAAAAGAGAGAAGGGTGTTCATTGAAAAATATTTTCCTTTCTCATGGATTGCAGGATGTTTGAGGAGATGTGTGAGGGAAGATGAGACATATGACATATTGTATGCATGCCACAATCAAACTTGTGGAGGAAATTTTGTAGCAAAGAGGATAGCAATGAAGATTTTGAACACATGATATTACTAGTCCACACTCCACAAGGATGCAGGGAAATATACAAGAAAGTGTGACAGATGCTAGAGGATGGGCCGACCAACCAAATCTGATGATATTCCCCTTTACCCCTAGGTAGTAATCACTTCATTTGATAAATGGGGATTGGATTTTGTACGACCCATTGATCCTCCATCAAATGGTAAATCCTATATCCTAGTTTGCATTGATTATGTAACCAAGTGGGTTGAAGATAAAGCAATGAAGCATGCAAGAGATAATAATGTTGCAGAATTTCTTTATGAGGAAATTTTCACATAGTATGGGGTTCCAAGAGAAATAGTGACTGATCAAGGGGCTTAATTCACATCAACTCTTGTCACAACACTAGTTAATGAATATAATGTGAGGCACAGGAAGTCTACTCTTTATCACCCTCGGGCCAATGGCCAAGTTGAGGTGGTCAACAAGAAAATTGAAGTCATTCTAACCAAAACAGTGGCTATCCATAGGAAGGATTGGGAAAATAGGCTACCAAAAGTTGTTTGGGTCTATCAGACCACCTGGAAAACAACCACATGCTTCACTCCTTTTGAATTACTGTATGGGAAGATAGCTATGATTCCCATTGAATTTGAGCATAAAACTCTTAGGACTGCACTAGACTTAGGGATGGATATCTCTAAGGCACAAAATGACAAAATTATGCAACTGAATTATTTGGATGAGATGAGAAAGATAGCCTTGCATTACATAGAGGTAGTGCAAAATCAAAGAGTAAAGTGGCATGACAAATTCATAAAGGACAAGAAATTCTATCCAAGTGATTGGGCTCTCCTTTATGACTCCAAATATCATGATAATGTTGGTAAACTGCAAACAAGGTGGCTAAGACCATATGAGGTTGTTGAAGTCTTCTCCAATGGTGTCGTTCAACTCACTACCATTGACCCTGTCAGATTTAAGGTACTTGTCAACGGTCATCACCTCAAGTTGTATCACAAGCCAACTTCCAAGGAGAAATTCATGCAACAATTCACTTAGCATGCAACACCCGAACTTCCTGCAGCCGAAGGAAGTGGACCTAGTGTCCCTCCTTCTAGCTAACCCAAGTACATAACTTGTCATAATAAAGACTTCCACTCTTGTGGGAATCCACTTCTTCATTAATCCACCTATTCATCCATTCATCTCCACCTTTCTCTCTCTTCCATCACTCCACCATAACTTCACTTCATTCCATCTCCACTTTCATTAATTACTCAACTAACTTCTTAAAAGGTGACCGGTAATTCCTCAATATTCTTTGTAACAAATATTCCAAGAATTTAGGTATGTGTGCATCAATTTGTTACATCTTAATTATCTTTTAGTACATTTATTTAATCACTGTACATTAATGTAGATGTTCTCCATAGCATGTTATTATCCCTTGCCCTTGTCAAATCGTCATTACTACCTCGCATGTGAGGACATATGCTCAAATTTAGGTTGGGAGGGAGTGTGAATAACATGTCAATGTGTCGGTCCATGTTGGTCCATGTCAGCAAAATTTAAATTGAGCTAATTTGAATTCAAAGTGAGGTGATGGTTCACATATGTGAGATGACACCACACCGCCGCCATTTTTCTCGATTGTATCCTTCATTTATTATTTCTTACTACCTTTATTGCCTCAGTCATAATCCCAAGTTGCCAAAAAGGAAAAATTCATACGACATTGGCATTGGGAATTCAACAGTGTTGTAGCAAGGAGAAATTTGGCTTTCAGACAAAGATTGCAGGAAGGGAAACCTTACAAAGTGCTTGCTTGATTATAGATAGTTGAACGATGGGAGGTCAGTTAATTCAAAGTGAACCCACGGTTCACGATGTAGTATTGTAGGATGCACCTTCTTTGGAAAAATTTAGAAATTGTGGATTGAAGCTCAAAAATTATAATGAAGACATCATGTAGGAATTTGCGTAGACATTGTTTGAAGGAAAGGCCATGGTAAAAGGGTTGGAGGTAATAGCTACTGAAGATAAGATTGCAGAAGTTATAGGGTTGCCTGCTAATGGTGAACATTACCTTGCTACCAGAGATGCAAGGTCAGTTAGGGCTGAATTTACTAAACCTGGTGACCCTCCATTGGATGTGGACAAGCAAGGTGTGAAGAGAACCTCTTTGCCTAAGTCATGGAAGCAAGTAGTTGTCCACATTGTGAAGTATATCACTTGTGAAGGCTGCCAGTCGAACCTACATTCTATGCAATTCAAACTCCTGAATCATATGAGGCATGGGAGAAGAATGAACGTGCCAAATGTGTTATATCATCTCCTTTCAATCATGGCAGTTGAAACCCAAAAAGGTAGGGATAATTATGTCTCCCACCATCGTCTGATCAAATTATTAGTAGAGAAATCTCTGCATGATGTGTCTGATATGACTTGGGGGAAGTTTTAAATAGTGATCAATTTAGACCAAAGCATTTGTGACCTAGGGTTTTTCCTCAACCTTGTAGGGTTAGTAGGAGACTTAATATTGTTGAAGCCACTCCTGGAGCCTCAAATTCTGGTGCAAGCCCTAGTGTAAACCCTCTTGCAGCTGAGAAAACTATAGAGATTAGTTCTTTTGAGGCAGAACATTCAAACAAAGATAGTTTCTCTTCAGACTCTGATGATGATGTCCTTATTGGAACCCTAGTTCGAACTAGGGAACAAAAGAAAGAGACAAAAATGAGAAAGGGAAAAGCTAAAAAGAAAACGACAGAAAAAGAAGTGCCAAGCTCTAAGAAATGGAAGGTTGACACTGTTCTTCCTGCAACTGAAGAAAAACAAGAAATCCCTCCTAGAAAATCAAGACCAGCTGGGTCAATCATTGGTGTGTCTTCGAAGAGAAGCCCTAGGTCTTGAGGAACATCACGAGAGGACATAGAAACCCCAATGGGGCAAGTGAACGTTGAGGAAAAGAACATTTTTGAGGAACAGACAAATATAAGGTTGGCAAAGCTTACTTCCATCATAGAACAAGTTGAGATTCAAGAGTATGATGAGAATCAGGAGCTCTTGCAACAAGAGCAAGAACCCCTGCAACCAGAACTAGGTGGACAATTAGAATCCCTGAAGCAAGTGCCAAATGAAGAGAAAGAATCGGTGCTAGGAATTTTTTTGGTAGGAATACATAGACCCTCTATTTTTTCATTGAACATGGTAGCCATGAACCTATGGAATGAAATGAAAAGGAGGGAAGAAGAATGGAAAAAGGAGAAACGCAGGCTAAAGGAGAAGATTAAAAAGAAAGATGCAAAGATTGAAGAAAAGAATACGGAAATTGTTGCCTTAAAGGAAAAGGTGAAAAATGTAGTAGTCTTAGTACCTCAGATGTTAGAATGCAAGACTCCTCCAAGATTCTATGCTCTATATTTGAAGGAGAGGAATCTTTCTTTTAAATTATCAAGGATCATTTCAAGTTTGAATCCTTCTATTGAGACCCTTGAATTTTTCCAAGCTTATCAGATTGCTCCTCCTGAAGTGAAAAAATTGTTGTGTAAACTCTATTTGCATAATTATGTTATGTCCCATGATCATGATTGGAATCCATTGTTGTATGTTGGGGATCTTCAATTAAGGGAATTCATGTCCTGGATTTAGAATGAAATTAGTTGGGGACAACAATTCAAGACTTATAGGAAAATAGAATCCAACACTCCCTTGCCCATCAGGGTTGAATCTCAAAACCCTAGAGACATTTTTTGGGAATGGCACAAATTTCTTTACCGACCAAGCTATAGTAGCAGGATCCTACCTGTGAGAGAAGTAGTTTACAAATAATATGAAAAGGTAGTAGAAACTATAGGGAAATCTATAATGGGATATCTGACACAAAGGTGGAACAGTCTGACTAATGAGTTTAAACAAGTTGAACCTCACTCTCTGCAGAACTATGTTGCAACATGCAAAAGAGTTGATAGATATATACTTGGAAGGATAAAGGGGAAATTTTGGCTCCAATTCACTTTTTAGCCACCTACCATATTATGGCCTATGCCAAATTTCAAGTATTATTAGTATGATATAGCTATAGAGAGGAAAAGATGGAATAGGTTGGAAAACAAGCAAGGGTTTTATTGGGACCCCAATTCATACATTGCAGGAACTAATGTAGAGTAGCTGGCAGTTGCAGATTTTAGGGTATTGACTAAGCACATGAATAACTCTTCCTCTACTAGAGGACAAACAAAACCTTAGGTTGGGGGGAGTGATGAGTCCAATTTATGGCTCAATTTTGATAGAGTTTATTATCCATTTGTTTTTGTTGTCATAGAATTTGATACTTGGATGTTGACATTTTCATGTTATTTCCTCAAAACCATAGACATTGGGCATAAGCTTATTTTTGTAACTTTTAAATGACACTAACATGCTATATGAACTATCTATGTTAATTTTACATGTGTATTAATGAATCTTACTTTAAAATAGTTATAGATATGCAATTGTTGTGTGTACTATTATTGTCATGCAGATATAATTAGAGCCTACAAAATTGAGGAAGATATTGCCAGTTGGTCATTCGCCATAAAGGTCAACAATGTGATCATTCAAAGGTCAATGGAGGGAAGTTCCCAATTAAAATCAAAAATTGTAACCACCTTATAAATGGTCATAATAGTTTTTTGAGCCCGAATGTAAGGAGTGTCATGTCCCGAAATTGTAACACTAAGCTATAAAGCATCTAAAGACATAAATAATAACATACAAGTAATTATCAAAATCCAAACACGAGTAATTACGATTTAAATATAATTTGATAATATTATAATTATAAATATAATATTAATAATAAATCTGACAATTATCAATACCATACAATGCACAAAATATAATATACAATTTCATATTGAAATTATAAGAAGAAATAATAATAAAAAATTATCAAATATATAACAATATAAATATTTACAAAATATCATATCAAAATAATATATAAAGATAATATATAAAATAATAATATATATTTTTATAAGACAAAACTCGGAAATAGAAGGCAGCATTACCTAATGAAGAGATGTGATTAAAGAAAGGAATATATTTAAATTAAAACTAAATCATAAAAGTCAGCGGTGGTATTGGTAGGTTATGACGCTTCCAAAATAAAGTGATATCATATATATAGATATAAGGAGAATAAGAATCGGGGGAAGAGGGGAGGATAATCAATGGAGAAATAAATTTGCACGCAGAAGAACATACGGGAATAGAAGAGAACAAAATCTTCAATCGTAGGGGAGAGAAACCAAAAGGGTCATCAGCGGCTGGAAGAACATATTAAATCGCTGGCACTAGAAGTCTTTTAGCTATCGATGGGAAGATAAAGTATATATACTGCCAGCAACATCTTCTTTAAACTGACGCAGGGCAGTAAGTAAGGCCTGTGATATCTTGGAAAAGTAATACGGGCAGACAACAACAAACAAGGTAAGTATTTCTGAATATGATTGATTAGTGTAGTGAATATATAAGGTTGTAGATAAGGGCTTAATAAGTATTTTATGAAATAAAATAATAATCAGTTCAATTCATAATGAAATCTTAGTAAGTACTTTTTGGAATAAAATATTAATCAGTTAATACATTACGAAATCAAGATGTGGATCAATTAGTAGCTTATATTTATGCATATGAATTATTAACAATATTATTTTGAAATGGTAATATTATACATGTTAATGAAAGTCAATCAAAGGCAATTAAATAAATGCTTGGTAAATGAATTAAGAATTTAGTGATAGTTGGAAATTAATACATATTGAATATATATATATATATATATATATATATATAATTTGCGATTATCCAATAATGATGCTGGCAACAATTATTGAGCCTTATAAATAATGACTCTGTTTATTCACTATGATATTAAATGGTATAATAGAATCCACCTATGAGATCTTGAGAGATGTTTAACATTTAATGTACTCATGAAATATATTACAAAGGAATTATTCATAATGAGTGACCAGGAGGAAATAAATACTCCTTTAACAAGAATGAAATATTTATATCATCTCGGGTCTTAAAGGTTATCATCACTGAAATTTATTGATCTCTAACATTCTAATGTCTCTTTGAGAAAAACTTTGAATGCAAGATTCGGGTTTAAGTGCTCTCAACAGATAGGGGACATTACAAGTGGTATTAGAGCAACTTTCCTGCCATCCTGTGAAAATCATGTATGCAAACCGACCAAGAAAAAGGTATGCTCTATTGCAGATCAGGTATGGGTCACATCCCTTCTAAAATTATGAAAAACAATGACATTATTTTGGCAGATAAATAAGAAAATTAAATCACTGATGAATAGGCATATCTAAATATCATTAATAAATATACCTAAATATATGTGAACTGATGAGTACAGATAGGCAATTGATAAATACAACTTATGCATAATAATACTTGTCTAATGGATGTAATTTATTCTGGGAATGCATGTTACTATTATAGTATTGCTAATATGTTATTTTGAATTGGACAACTAACGATGTTATGATGATCTATCATTCTATTAAAACATAGTATAAGAAGGTGACATCGTTTGATGAAGGTTTCTACAGCTCAAAGTGGTAAGTTTTAGGTGTGTATTTTCATAGCCCTAATCAGCAATACCTTTATAGTTGTAAAACAATATTTGTTAAACGTGTTATAAATGATGGATAAGGGATTGGTAATTAATAGATTTAAGGACTAATGCATATGATAAATAGATTATTAATATCTTAATGAATCCTCATAGCATGTTGTAATTGTGGGTAACTTGTTAATATGATAATCATTAGATGCAATTTTTTGTATCATCAAACAATCATGTAGTTGGTTGAGGGGTGGAACCGATAGGTTGAGCAGATACTAGAGTCCCTTTGAGGTAGACCACCCTCATTGGATGACTGCAAGTCTGCCATTGAGGGCCGAGGGGGTCATTACAACGGGTGCTTGTTGGCCGCTCTCGGGCTGAGAAGGAAATACTCTAAGGGCCTCCTATGGAAATCCTTCCTTCAAACTATCGCATGGACTGTGTTCAAATTATGGTCTCTCACTCTAATAAACCATTAGATGAGGTGGAGTGGATGCCCACGAAGGAGAGCAGATGACTAGGGTCCCTTCAAGGTAGGCCACCCTTCGTAGATGGACTGCGGTCTGTCACTTGGGGCCGAGGGGGTCATTACAATGGGCGTTTGTTGGCCGCTCTCGGGCTGAGAAGGGTATCACTAAGGGCATCCTTGTGCGCGATCCACTCTGCCCCATTTGGGAATTGGATGATCAAAGAGATGATAACTTGGGTGTTTTAATATCTATTTAGTTGCTTAGAAATTTATAGGTTGAATGCATGATTACATATGATTTACCAGTGATTAATATGATAAGAATGGTTTTCATGATTTCATTATGTTTGATTAATATCTTTCAAGTTAGTATTTTTATTTTATGAAGTATGATTGTACCTCATTAGTGTATATACTAGATGACCTTGGGATTGTGGAGGGGTCCACGGTGTAGTATGGGATGCACCGAATCCCCTTCCCCAACTGTCTGATAGTATATTTCATGCGTGTGTGATTGTATTTGAGTGTATACTTTATGACTTGTGGTTGAATTTGCATTTGGGTATATACTCTATGATTGCATTTGTATTTGAGTGTATACTCTATGATTGTATGTGTATTTGAGTTGACTTGTGACGATATTTGAGTGTATATGATCTTGTATTTATATTTGAGTGCATATTTGATGGATTGTACCTAAATTCAAGATGTATTTGTATTCAAGTGTATACCATCTGACTTTGTATACTCTGTGACCTTGAATTCAAGTGTGTCCTTCATGACTATGTATTGGGTGTATATGACATGGTATTTGCAGTGACTTATATTCAAGTGTATACATTGCGACTTATATGTATTCATACGTATGCTTTGTGACTTCCTGCACTCGTGCATATACTTCATGTTTTAACAAACTTATGTTATGTTGTTTCTTGGATAGCATCTTACTTGATCATTTCGTGACTAATGTACTCTTATACATGACTAATCCATTCCTAAGTGTATGCTTATGTTTGCAAAGTTCATACCTTGTATGTAATTGTTTGTGTGTACACTCTAATGAATGCTTCATATTATGTATTTCCCATTTTTGAATGAATGATATGCTTATATTCCATACATAGAAGTAAATTTGAGTATACTTGAACACTCTACATATTCATGCCTTGAGTAATGACTAAATGCTTCTCGCTCCATGTGTGTGGTTTCTCTATGTATGCTTCTTGTTAGAGTGTATCTACATTGCTTCCTACCTTATGAGTATTTATGCATTGGATCTGGGCATGTGCAGGATCATGGTATGCCAAAAAGTGGCAATGGAGGAAAAAATACGTGTTTCTACGACTCAAAAACGCGAAAATGGTGAGTTGACTTTTTGGAGCTGGGGTGACTACCGAGGCAGAGGGAAAACTTAGTTTTAGGAATCGGATATCCGATTTGGATCGGATATCCGATTTTGTTCAGTGTAAAACAAATCTCATTCCGACCCAAGCAAAAGGCTAAATCTCATTCTGACACAAGCAAAATCGGATATCCGATCCAAATCGGATATCCGATTTTGGTCAACTGTATATATAAAAAAAAGCCGCGACCAAAACTCATTCATTTTTATTTTCGGCTCATCGGCGGGGGGCGCATAGTGGAGAGCGAAATCCGATATCCGATTTGGAATCCACCTCTATCAGGTAAAATTTTTAATTTTTAATCAAATTTTCAATTAGATTTGTTTATTTTTAATTGATTTTTTTCAAAATATTGTTTTTTGGTAGAAAAAACTAGGGTTTTTTGGTAGATTTGCAAAAAAACATAAAAAATTGAAGAAAAATAGTAAGAAACTACTTTTTTTTAAAATGTAATGGCATTTCCATAGCATACAAACATTGAGAGCAAATAAAATACAGAGTTCAATCCATGAATTATAGAAAATAGATTTTTGTTGGCTATATTCATATCGCTGATTACATTGCACAAAACATACTACAACTGCATAAATATCAAATGGTGACAGTTGTCGATGCTACCACATTTTTCATACATGTCTACCAAAGCATTTTATCAAACTTGCTGCTATGGCTAAAACCCTAAAACAGGTGCTTTTGAACAAGCTATGGATGCTTGAAAAAGATCTATCAAAGCATAATAGTAAGCAATAGCATAGACAAGGTAGTGAACTGTTTCAAAAAATGCCTCAAAGAAATGTGGTCTCATGGTGATGGAATGCCATGACAATCCATAGCAATTTGCTTGTCATGGCATTCGCTATGGCATTCCATCACCATGAGACCACATTTTTTTGAAGCATTTTTTCAAATAGTTCACTACCTTTTCTATGCTACCACATTCTTCTATACATGTCTACCAAAGCATTTTATCAAAATACCAACGCCATGCTATGGGTAAAAGTTTCCAAAACAAGTGCTTTCAAACAAGCCATGGATGCTTGGAAAAAATCTATCAGAGCATAATAGTAAGCAACAACATAGACAAGGCAGTGAATTGTTTCAAAAAATGCCTCAAAGAAATG
>VDFB02154793.1:0-46033 GCA_007258455.2 Sequoia sempervirens | reverse complement strand
TCTGGCTGAACTATTTCTTTCTTTCTGGACTCTGGTCCTCTTGTGATCTGCTTCTTTCTTCCCGTGGTGGGCGTCCTGTGATCTCCCATCAAGTTGTAAGTCAAAGCAATTGACCTACTTTTCAATCTGTTCACCTTCCTGTCAACCCATGCCCTGGTGAATGTCATAACCGGGATGGATAGAGTATCTAAATCAGCAACCTCGGGCTCTGACCAATCTATAGGCGGAAGTGGAGTATCTCGAACAGCTGCATAATCTGGATGCACAACATCCATATCCTCATTAACCTGGTCCGGAACTGGAACTACCTCACACTCCCTGATCAGAGTAATCGGCAACCGAAAGAACATTCTCTTCCTTACTTCAATTTCATCAACCGCATCAGCCCAATAATCCTCAATGGTGGCCTTATGTTTGAACTCCTCCACGTGTCCCAATTGATGTTATGGTGCTGGTCATAATGTCATTTGGCCAAGGATACGAGAAATGATAAAATTGAAGCTCACTTTCAGCCTCTCTAGCTGCCTGCATCGAAGGACACACCTCATCCGAGTTGCCCATAACAATTGGAAATTCTATCCCTCCTTTCTTCTTCTTCTTTTGGATTTTGTCAAAGGCTAGCAACTGTCTAGATATCTCTAGCATTATTATTCTATCTGTCGGGTACTTAGGCAGCCTATATGGATATGAGGAAAAACCTTGCAGCCTAATGTATGAAAATCTCGGAAACTGAATAAACCAGCACCCATACCTCTCAATCAGCTCCCGGGCATCTCTAGAGATTCTGTGGTGTAACCGCTCCTGAAGCAGCCTCGTGATGTACATGGTGAATGAATCGTTGACACGTTTGTAGTGGGTTGTACTTGACAGGTGCAACTGTGGACACGCATCATAAATCTTGAACTGATGAGAGCCGCATCCAACAGGCTCTTTGTAAGAGATCCCCCTGTACTTCGTCATCCGTGCCAACATATAAATAAGGTAGGAGCTCATGTAAAACGTTTTAGTCCTCGTCAAGCTCAGGAGCTGCTCATGTATACTATCGCTGATCATCTCAGCCCAATTGACATAATCCTTGCCTTCTAGCACCAGGTTGATGTAATAAAACATCCAAGGCTCAAAAATGTAGGACTGTGGGCAACCACCAACCCTGCTCAACATCATGATAAGATCACAGTATTCTTGTTTCAGGTCCTCCGCTATGATCTGTTTTGGCAACTTCGCACGAGAAGGCTTGGGAGTGCTCATCCAGTGGGTGTTAATTGTGTCCATGCACCTCTCGAATGTGGAAGCATACATCCGTTCAGCCCGTTCTCTGGACTTGTAAATCATATTCCTGTGCACCGGGATCCCGAAAGCTTCACCAATGGCTGCCGGAGTGAGATTGGCAAGCACTTGGCCATCTGGTGACATAATCGACCGGTGTTCCTTCTCGTAGCAATTAGCGCACTCCATTATCAGCCTCGAACATCAGATAGTCAAGTGTGTGAAAACCAGCAAATGATATAATCCATCAGGAATAAGAAGCGGCGATCAAGCCCGCCGACTTCCACCTAAACCGTCAGTTCTTGAAGGGTCTCTAGTTGACGGAGCCTGTGCTATGTTCCATTAACTTGCCCAGCTTTGAAATAAACTTCGACTTTGGCATGAACGTTTTGCTCAGCTTCTTGATCACTGCTTGTCTGGAGGCACCATTGTCTTTTCCGGTTGTCCTTGCTTCAGCCATCTGCAACATAACAAACATTCATCAGCAATTTAAATTTAATAAAATAAGGCATTGTATAGGGGCTGCAGTCGAATTCTAGAAGCTGCAATAACTCTCGTGTTTGCAAACCTCAGCTTCTTCTCTTGAATTTCAATACTTAGAACAGATTTCTAAGTAGACTTTGATGGCTTCACTTCACTATCAGCAATCAGCAATTTCAATAATTTCGTATCAGCAATCAGCAATCAGCAAACTAGCAAGCTCCGAAAACTAATTTCACTCCACTTCAAGGCGTCCTCTTCAACTGGCAACTTCTACTAAGCTCAATCAAATTTCAGCCACTAGCAAAGTCGTACCCTTCAAGCTTTCAGCAAATACTTCTCATCAACCCAAGGCGTACCTCTTTAGTAACATTCAGATTTCAAACAACTCAAGGCGTCCCCTCTCAGCAACTTCAAGGCGTCCTTTCAGCTGCAAATTTGAGCTCCAACAAAATTCGTACTTTAGCAACTCACTCAGACTTAGCAAAATTCGAATTCCTTCAAGCCTCAGCAACTCACTGCAATGCTTCACTCTCAGAGCAAGTTCGACTTCTCCAGCTGTGAAAACAAGTGAAAAACTTCTCCATTTTATAGCTAAAATTCGAATTCTAGAAGAAGTTAATTTTAGCCAGTGCCATTAAACTCCACTACTCCACTTCAAGAATTCGAATTTTCCCTCTCTGGTATTTCTGACACTTGTCTCCAGTCGTCGGGAATCTTATTCTTCTAGAAACTTGACTTTGACTGGCGTTTTTGAATTTGTTTTCGAAAATTTAATTTAAATTCATCATTTTTTTTTACTCACCGAGCTCGCTACTGGAATTCGAATTTCAACTTCTCCTCTGCTCTGAAAATTCATCCTCGAAGAATTTAATTGTAAAATTATCTAGGCAATTTCTCTTGAACTCATCATTCGAAGAAAATTCATCTTGAAAGCTCATTTTATTCGTTTTTGCCTTAGAAAATTTAAAATTCTCCCTTAGGAAAATTCACAATTTGAGCACTGATTAAATTCTTCACTGAAAGAGTGTCGGCGAAGCTCAGAAGACTTGGAAATCCATTCATCATCACAAATGTTCAGTACCCAGAAGCAAATTTTCTTCAGAATCTCGAATTCATGGGTACCCAACTAACGGGTTCATTTAATTTTTCTAATTTTGAACCTTAGAAAAATATCATTTTCATCATTTAAATTCGTTCTTCGCCTGCGATCACTCTGTGTTGCTCTAACTTCTTGAAAAATTTGAATCATCTTGCATTATCATCGTCTTCTGACTGCATCCCTGAGGAAAGTTGCTCGTGCTTCGGAAAATTTTATCATCTTGGGGCTCTAGGCGTATTTTCTAAGAAGAAAATAATTTGCCTTAGAAAATATTTTTTTAAATCATTTTGCACTTTGAGAAGTTTCCCTTAAAATTTTTTTTTTTTGTTTGCCAGTGGAGAGGAATTTTTTTTTTTTACTTCATTTGGAAGAATTTTATTATCGGAGGCGCCTTGTACATTTCATCTTCACTTGCCATTTTGGATTTGACTTCACACGTGAAAGGCAATTTTTTATTTAAAATTTTAACGCCTTAGAGGAGTTCTCCAACACTTGGAAAATATTTCACTTTTCTACTTGAGGCGCCCAGCACACTTCATTTTATTTCCACCACCTTCAAATATTTCAACGCCTTCAAGATATTTTAAAATCATCTTAAGCGCCTAACATACTTGGGAGGATTTTAAAATCACGCCAAATACTCTTTGCCTTCACCACCTTAGAAAATATTTTAACACCTTATAACTCCCCTCACTCTAGGCGCATATAGCATTTGAAGAGGGATTAGAATCACGCCTAGGCAATTTTCTAACACCTTTAGGCTTTAGGCGCATAACACACTTGAGAGGAAATTCAAAAATCGCGCCCAATACTTCCCTTCACCACCTCACACGTCTTGGAAGACATCTAGGACTTACCACCTTGAGCGCCTAACACTTATCCTCTTTCACCACGCTTTGGCAATATTTTTTTACCTCAATTACCACCCTAAATCACTTTTCACATCCAAACATGGGCGCATTTCTATGTAGGAGGAGGATAAACTTGCTACCACGTCCCTTGTGACCCTTCATCTTCTCTATTTTCGTCTTGACATGCACAAGTTTGGGCGCATTTTGCCTATGGAGGAGGACGAAATCTTTGACTTTGTTGACTCTCCTTCACCTTGGGCGCATTTTGATGTGTCTAGTGGATAAACTCAAGACAACGCCTTAGGAGTGACTCTTCACCTTCCAAACTTTGTCCTCACATGCATGCATTTGGGCGCATTTTGCCCCTTGAGGAGGATAAGAAACTTTGACCCTGTTGACCAATTTGCTTTTGGGCGCATTTTGCCTTGTGTACAGGATAAACTTGCATCTTGGGCGCATTTTGAGGGGTGAGGCGGATTAAAATGTTTGACTTTTCTTTGACCCCTTTTGCCTTTGGCGCATTTCACCCCCTGTGAAGGATGAACTTGTATCTTGGGCGCATTTTGAGGGTGAAGGCGGATTTCTCATACTTAGAAAATTTTTCAACCTTCTGAACTTTCATTTTGGGCGCATTTCCTCATGCCTGCAGGACGAACAATGTTGACTTCCTTTGACTTCTTGTGCCTTGGGCGCATTTTTCCCTGTGTGAAGGATGAACTCACACTTAGAAATTTTTATGCCTCTTCATCAATCTGGGCGCATTTTGCCAGGCCTACTGGACGAAACTCCAGACTTAGACAAATTTTCATCATCCTTCGCCAGTATCGTGCCCTGCTATTTATAGTAAGTCTTCTCAATTTTGCACTTCTGGAGCTCAGATCAACTTGAAATTTTGAACGTAGCATCCTCATAGCTTCATTGTCCCGTCGACACTGCCACTTTTAGTCACCCTGCTATTTATAGCCTGTTTCTGAAGGTGGCTTACTATAAATAGTAAGCTCATGTTTCTGATAGCTCCCAAGCTCCGATCGAGTTGAAATTTTAATGAGGCGCTCCTCACCACGTGACCTTACTGCCGACACTGACGCATGCAACTGATTTACTATTTTTAGCACGTTTCCTATTTTTAGCACGTTTCAATTTGACTTACACTATAAATGATAAGTGCTCAGTTCGACTTGAAATTTCTGATGAATGGCACGAAGGCGGTCGGTGGTTTACCGGTTTGAAATTTTGACTTTACGCCCCTATTTTAGGCTCAGAAACCAATTACAAAGCTCTGCATATTGCTGGAAATGATCTCCGTTTGTCTTTGTTCTGCGGCCGCTGCGATGCGGCTCGTCGAATCGACCTTTGGGAGGCGGTGCTTAAGGACACACATAAAAATAGCAGAGTTCGCTGCGATTGAGAATCCTCGTTTGCATGTCACACCATCGGGAAGCTGGGAAAACCCATCGGGAATCTTGGGCAATACCAAAAGCGTCATGCGACCTAAAATAGCCTCGGAGAATTTGAATCCGAAAGTATTCGTCTGCGTCTTGCATGTTATACCATCGCGAGGTCGAAAAACCCAGAAGGAATATCCAGTCATGCAAAAAAAATCTCTGCATCTGGACCCTGAAATTCGTGCCGGAAGCCAGACTGCTAAAAATAGTAAGTTGTCTGTTTTTGCTCAAATTTGGCATGCAAGCAATCTGATATACTCTGAATGCAGTGTGATGATCGGAATCTCAAAATAGCTGACAAATTGCCCTGAATTTTCACACTTACTAAAAATAGTAAGTACCTCAAAATCTGATGAAATTTTGCTGAGAGCCTGCTGGATGCCTGCTGACAACAACGTTAAGTTCAATTTTCAATTTTCTCACTTTACTTGACCTTGGACTGACCAGAAACGATGAAACCCTAATTTTAGACTTGGTCAGAATTTTCGCGTTTAAGCTCAATGACGGACACCACCCCCCGAAAGGCAGACATCAGAAAAGAGACAGAGCGGGAGAGAGAAGAAAACCCAAGCCAAAAGACCGGAACGGAGCAAAAATTAGGGGGTCCCCATCTTGAATGGGACGATGTGTGAAAAGGTCACAACAATACCTCATCCGAAAGGAAAGGAAATTGCTGACTTATGGCGGCTATGAAGAAAAGAGTGAACATGTTGAGCTTGTCTGAGAAATTCCATGAAAAGAACTCTGTCTGACGGGTATCTAGGTAACATTAGAGGCTCTTCGACATAACCATAAACTCGAATATATGTGAAAGTGAGGAATTGAATAAACCAATCCGCCCAACTCTCCATAGCTGATCTAGCCTATAATGAAATTCGAATGTGCATTTCATTGTCGAGATCCTTGACTATCCTCATGAAAAAGTGATCATTCACTGTCTTGAAATCCTGTTTAGCCTTAGAAAACTCGAACTGAGAGTAATACTCGTGAACATGCTGAACACCAAGAGTCTCGTTAGTCTTCAGGTGTCTGAAATTGCCTTGAAAAGAAACCAAGTAGACCAAGTAAAACACCATATGAAACTCGTGGATTTTGAGGAATCCAATAATCTGCTGGTGAAGGCATTCGCTGATCAACATGGCCCAGTCATAGTGCTCTGTACCATCAAGGATCCTAGAAATGATGTAAAACATCCATGGTTGGAAAGTACTAGCCTCCTCCTGACCTATAACTTGATTGAGTAGAGTTATCAAAACAACAACTTCATCTTTAAATTCGCCACAACCAACCTTTTTGGGCATGTTGGTCTTCTGTATTTTCAACCATCTCTGAGCAACTTTCCTTTGTGATCGCTCTTGATCTTCATACCATATCTTCTCAGAAGCCTCAATGACTACAGTGAAATTGTCTGAACGAGGAGGAATAGTGAAACATTTTTCCACGTCCCTCGGCTTAAGGCTGTATATGACTCTCCCATCAGCTGATCTGATTTGTTGTGTGGACGAGTTGTAATGCTTGATGCAAGCAAGAACAAACTCGAGATCGAAAGCTGTGACAGGAATAGACGTTGCTGCCAGCAAACCTGGAGCGTTCAAGATTCTTCAATGTATTGCTGCTAATGCCCTCTAAACTACTCAAGTTAACCACCGGATAGACATGACCTAAGTTTGTGTTTGAAGTTTTTACAAAATTATGCATCAGGACCGATTTGGTCTTATAATCTATGAGATTGAATTGCATTTTGAAAATGAGGACTTTTGATTGTGAAGTCGGGTATGTTCGGACAATTTTCCAAAAAGGCTGAAAAAGCTCTGGACAAGGCTAAAAATAGCTTATGGCGGGAAAATCTTCCAGAATTTTTCTAAAATGTGGGTTTTGTGCAGAATTTAATTCTAAGCAAACCCAAATCAATAAAAATTCGAGAAAAATGAGTTTTAGCTAGGCATGCAGAGGTTTTTCAGTTTAGAAAAGCAGGGGTTCTAGAGCTCGCTCAGGGCAATTTTTCCTGAGAAAATCTGGGACATGGGTTTTTTGCAAAATGGAAATCTAAGGCAACCCAGATAACTCAATTTTGAAAAAGAAATGTCTTTGACCCACATGCAAAGGAATTCTCGGAAAAAAGCACATAGCTTTAGAATAAAGTTGTGGGGCAATTTTCTCAAAAAAATCTAAGACATGGGTTTCGCTGTTGTTGCTGAAGAATGTGAACCCAAATGATCAAACTCTGAAAATTTTTCCGTTTTCTTTGACATGCGAAGAATACCTAAGATGAGAATAGAAGAAATTAGACAGAAGATAGAAGTTTGTTTTTAGTTTATTTTGCTTCTATAGAAAATCGCCGATGCTTGACTGAGATTTGATGAAACCTGCATTCAAATGAAAAATGAAGTCTGGAATATCCTTCTTTTGAACAAACTGAATTTGTTGCTACGAAGAACACTGAAATCTGACACCTGTAGCACTTTCAAAACCTTGTTTGCTCAAGAAAGGCGTATTTCTTCTTGCTTGAGTGATGAATAATGGACGCCTAAGTCTGAATAAATAGGAATTTATCATTAAAGGCGTGATAAATACAAGATTTTCCTAAAAATGGCGCCTGTCTTCTGATTGGCCCTCTAAAACCAACGCCTAGCCTGTGATTGGCTTTCAAAATAGTTAATTGAATGGACAATTTGCTCTAAATAAAGCACCACCCTTAAGACTTGTCATAAAATAAAGCGCTATGCTTTAATATCTTGTCATAAATAAAACGCCATCTTCAAGACTTCAGTTAAATCTAAAGCGCCATGCTTTAATATCTTGTCATAAAATAAATAAAGCGCTATGCATAAGTCTTCAGTTAAGATTTGACATGCACTTCAGTTAAGTCAACATGCAAAATAATAACTCAACATGCAAACCAGTTAACTGGACATGCAAATCAGTTAACTTGACATGCAAGACTGAAAAAACACCTGACATGCAAAGGTGTTAACTGAAGATGTAAACCTAGAAATCTTCCACTTTAACTCAAAGTCGAATTTCAAATATTAAAATAATATTTAAAAATCCTCTTATAGGGTGCACAAGTTATCTTGAGTTTGAAAAAGCAACTTTTGACTTTTGGTGTTTTTCCAGATAGCCATTTTTCATGAAAATTGGATTTTGAACCTCTTCGGAGCCTCTGTTCAACCCCTGACTTTGATTGACTGACATCACCGATTGACTGGCTGGCAATTGCATTGCAGAGTAGGATAAAAACTAACCTAATCACTCCTTGAGACTGTAAATCATAAAACTAAGATTTGAGGGCTCAAAAATCCAAGCACCCTTTACAAAAGCTGCACTTTTTCTTAGACAGCCATTTTTCATCCTTTCCTTACGAAGGTAAACTTGAATCCTTCGTAACTTCTATTTGGAAAAACTTTAGGACTGAATAACTGGCTCGCTGTGGAGCTGGCTCCATTCCACACAACAACTTCAAGAGAGCACTTCCTCTGAAAAAATCATCTGGAGGTTGAAAATCAAGGGCGCGTTTTTCAAAATGTGCTCCTTTTACTCCAGAGTAGCCATTCTTTCAACTGGCTAAAAATATCACTAAACCTCCGGCTGCAGGCTGCTGAGTCATCTTCTGATTTGACGGAGATAGGCAACGGAGAGATGAACATAACACGGATAGGATAACCATCTGAGATCACCAGAAAAGAGGCATTTAAGGGTCCAAAAGCTTGGGCGCCTTTTGAAAAATGTGCTCTTTTGCTTTTCCCTCAGACCTTCTGACCAAGATTTAACCCCGCATTTGTCTCGTGTTTCCAGCTTCTCAACAACTCCGATTGACGTGTTGACGGATGCAACGCGGAGCTAGACTAGGCGTGAAACAAACCTCAAAGATGTCATTTAATCAAAAGCCTTGATCCGGTCCCTCAAAAAGATGGGCGCCCATGACTTAGAGGCGCGCTTTTCCTTCCAGTGTTAAATCATTTTTTCATTCTTCCTCGTTATTCGCTGAATCTCTCGTAACAGGAGCTAAACACGTCCTGTTGACTTTCTGGATAGCTCATTGCGAAGCCGATAGGATCTCAGACAAATGTTTTTGGAAGTGATAAACCTTATAAACAAAATTTGGACCTCCAAAAGCTAGGGCGCCTTTTTGAAAAAGTGCTCTTTGCTTCAGAGTTAGAAAAATTTGATGATTTTCATCTTGATTTTGAATTTATCCAAAATTCTCCAATATCTTCATGACATCAGACTGACTCAAAGTCCATACTTAAATTACCCCAAAAACAAACTTCTGACATCATTTAACTAGGTTTAAACAATTTTAAGCAAAATGCCTTAGTGAAACAAAAATTTGGTTTGGGTACAACAATTATGAAACCGCAAATTGAAGCTTTGATGAAGAATAGTGGTGATTCTTGAATTAGAACCACTCCAATCTAGCTAGGGATTATCTCTCAAATCCAAAACTAGAATTCCAATGAGGGTTTTTGTCATGGTTGTAGGGAGAGGCGTCTTCGACCCCCTGGGACACGTCTTGGGGATTGGGACGTGCCTCTTGTATCGGAGATGTTCCCAATCTAGGAAATATTTGACTAAAACAAAATAGAAAAAAAAAAAATCTCAATGACAGCGCATGATATCATTTTTGTCCCTGTTTGCTTCTCATGCAAGCTTATTTTCGATCATCAACTATATTTTTCCATGTAGCCAGGGATATTTGATAGCTTTTTTCGGCATATCATGTAATGTCCCCTTCTCGAGCATGATCTTTTCTGTTGAGCGTTGGCCTATTCTGGAGACCCGTAGGCTACTCGGGGGTGAAATTAGGGTTTCTTGTTTGGAGGATGCTTTTTGCTCGTGAATTGGTGATTGAACTGTGGATTCCTTCTGGGTTTTTCATGAGTTTCGCGGTGATGTGTTTTTCTTGGCATTCTGAGCACTTTCATGAATTTACTATTTTTAGTAAATTCTATTTCTGGCAGTGGTCCTGTTGGCTTCGGCACAGTTGGCTCTCATCTTCAGTCAGTCCAGTTGGTATGATTAATCTTGACCTTGGGAAGCATTTTTTGGTGAGATAATTCCAGTTGATTTAAAAATGTTATATTTTAATATTGTGACCCCTTAGCCTAGTGAAACAACTTTAAGTTGTTCTTAAAAGGGGGACTTTGAGGGGTGGTGCCTCATGGAGATATTTCATTATGTTCTAAGGTTCAAAAATCAATGTTTGAAAATGGACGCCATCTTGTGGAGGAGATTAATTCTAAATTAAAGTCAAATTATCTTGAGGAAAATGGGACGCCATCTTTGGAGGGAAAAAGGAGTTATTTCAAATTTGAAAAGTTAGGGTTTCTAGAAGATTCTGGAGAGTCTTCACAAAGTTATAAAAGGAGGTCTTGGGTCTTCATTTGAATTATCTGATATCTTGAGTAATGTTATGCTGCCGAAATGGTAATGGACTGCTTCGAGGAATGAATGCCTCCTAGCTTGGCTCGACTTCGTGCTTGTGAGATAGGACCTAGTGGAGAGGTTTGCTTGCTTTTGAGTGATTTTGTAGTGAGTTTGCTTTGTAGCTGTTATCCCTTCATTGTAATCCTTATATTTACAAAATAATAAAAAATCTGGAGTTGTTGGTTTGTGTTGCAGATTGGAGTTTTACCTCATATGTCTTTGTGTGATTTTATTTTGGTTCTGGGTTGTTTACCCATGCATTTGCTAGACAAGGGTGCCCCTCTCAGTGAAGTTTGGGATTTTTTGAAGAAGTCTACAATTTATTAAGGCAAAATCGCCCCTCCTTGCAGCCGTACCATTCTGTTTTCCTTGGGATTTGTGTCAAAAAATATTAAGGGATTTTTGTGAGGGTTTTTCTGTCCAAGATTGGTCGCCATCCTTCTAGTGATGCTCTGCATTCGATTTAAGGTCAATAGGGTTAGAAATGAGTGAGTTATGAGCAATTTGATAGGGTTCTGTATTGCTGGTTCTGTTATTCATGTTGCTGATCAGTCATATCAGTTTGCATATAGGCTATCATTTGAATTGGGTTGGTGTTGGGAAGTCTTAATAGCTATTATGGAAGACACATTTAATGTTGCAACAATTTAAAGAGTTCTAATTCGTGATCCTGCAGGAATTCTACATTTCATTGTAAGCTGAACAGTAGTACTGTCAGCACTTCTCTTAATCTTGTTCTTCCTACTTTGTAATGCCCACTGAATAAGTGGAAGAGGCTGGCTTGTCGCCTGTTTACTTTGAGTTGCATTGTGATTTTCAATATCTCCACCATATGGTCGCCTCATTTCCATTCTGGATTGGGTAGCACATACTTGGTGTTGAGTTACTTTCTACATTGTAATTGATAGGGATCCTCTGACCATATGCACGCCTTCATCTTGCGCATTCTTGGTTAGGGTTATTTCAGTTGTGCATTGCATCGAGATCCTCTAACCATATGCTAACACCTTTCCCATCTCGGGATCCTGGTGTACATCCTTGGTTAGAGTTGAATTCTGCATTGTTTAGTTATTTGCTAACCCTAACGGGTGCATGTTGTTTGTAATCACATTCAAAATCAAAAAAAATTTGGCTTGGTATATTTCAGTGGTATCAGAGCCACGCATTCTGCCATCCTGTGAAACAAACCGTCTATGAGTGACAGAGAAAAGAGATACTTAGCAAGGGAAGACAAGAAGGCTGCAAATCAGTTTCAGTGGCATCAGGCTCCAGAAGGTCAGACAGCATTAGAGGTTTTGAGGGCTCATTGGGAGTCTTCTCAGGAAACAAAAATGGGGGATAATGAGAGGACATCGGGTGGTAACAAAGAAGATAGTGGGAAAGGAAGAGAAAGGTCGATAAGTCCGAGAAAGAGATTCGAGAGGAAGATGGATGCCTTAATGGATATGGTATCTTTCATGATGGGGAAAGTGGGTCAGAACCCAATTCCATAGAACAATCCAGGACATAGGGGAGAACACAGTGCCACCAACCAGCATAATGGACATTCTGCTCAGCCTGCTTCAAACAGCACATACATTTCTTCCAGGCCATTCAAACCCACCTTCTTGGCACCAGTAAACCCTCAACCTGAGCTAGAAGAAAATGCATCATTTGTGGAACAGTTGAGACTCGGCCCTGCTGAGTATGATTCTCTGCCTGATGAAATTAAGATAGATATGTCTTACAATGATTTCATGGATCATAAAAGGAAGAATAAAGGACAAGGAAGGCATCATGAACAAAGGAGGTCAGCAGTGCAAGGGGACTTGCATCAAGCTATCAACAAGGTTATGCTTCCACACTTTGATGGGAGTGACAACAGTTCAGCAAGAGCTTGGATACAGAAGTTAGACAACTACCTAGCCCTTAGACCCATGGCAGAAGAAGAGGCGATTAAGTTCGCTACGCTACACCTTGATGGGGTGGCGCACGAGTGGTGGTACCATGGCCTAGTCACTTTAGGTCATGGGTCTATCACTACCTATGATGAGTTCACCAATAGGCTCATAGAGAGATTTGAAAAAAAAGATCCTGAAGTGCATTTCAGAGAATTGGCACAGCTTAGGCAATATGGCATAGTTGATGCCTACATAGCTGAGTTTCAGAGACTTTCAGTCATGGTCATGGGAATGACTGAGAGGCGTCTAGTGATCCTATTCAATGAAGGATTGATGGAGCCACTCAAGGGTTGGATTAAAGCTTTTGATCCACCCTCCCTACAGGAGGCAATGAAGAAAGCAAGAAACATGGAGTGGGCTGCTCCTAAAGCAAAGTTTCAATCCAAGCCATCATTTCAAAAAGGGGATAAAGGAAAAAGACATCATTATAGACCTCATCATAAGGAGTTCAAACAGCATAAACCTCATGTCACAAGATTGGATCCAGAGACACTTAACGAACTCAGACGAAAGGGGTTATGTTTCCGGTGTAGAGAAAAATGGTCCCAAGATCATATTTGCCCAAAAGGAGTCAAATTTCATCAAATCGAATACTATTCAGCTGAAGAAAGTAATTCTGATTTTTCAGACCAGCAGTCTGATTTTGATGACAGCGAAGTGGAAAGAGCTCCAGAAGAGTCTGAAGATGAAAAGGGAAGTGGAGGTGCTTTGGCTCAACTTTCGAGCTTTCAAAAGAATGAATCTTTCAAAGTTCGAGGGATGATTAAGGGGCAGCGAATAGTTGCCTTGATTGACACTAGAGCAACGCATAACTTCATTGATGAAGTTGTGGTGGCAAAGAAGGGGCTGCAAACAGAAGATTTTGAAGGCTTCAAAGTTATGGTTGCTGATGGGTTTCACATTTCTTGCACCAAGAAGATTTCAAACATGTCCATGCAATTGGGCAACTATGAAGTCAAGGACGACTTCTATGTGGTTAGCATTGGAGATACGGATGCCGTCTTAGGCATTCAATGGCTGCGTTCTCTAGGAGAGATCTCTCTAAATCTGCAAACTATGGAACTCAAATTTCAATCCGATGGAAAGAAGGTAGTTTTAAGAGGAATGTCTAATGGTGGTCCTCGGATTGTGTCATTCAAGAGAATGGCAAGGCTGATTCGGCATGATCAAGTTGAATGGGCTGCGGAGTGTATGATTCTTCCAGCTAGTCCGGTTGAGACAAAGAGGGACTATCCTCCTGATATTCAGTCTCTACTCACCAAGAAGAGCAAAGTGTTTGCTGATTTACCTCCTGGACCACCTCCTGAACGGGGTTCGGAGCATGTCATTGAGCTCAAGGAAGGAGCTAAGCCAGTTATTACAACTCCATATCGGTACCCTAAGAAGCAGAAAGATGAGATTGAGAAGAACATTAAGGAACTCTTGGAGATGGGCTTCATTCGTCCAAGCAAGAGTCCTTTCGCTTCAGTAGTTGTTTTTGTGAAGAAGAAGGATGGTACCATCCGCATGTGTGTGGATTATCGTGCTTTGAATCAAAGCACCATTAAAAACCGATACCCTATTCCGAGGATAGATGAGCTCATTGATGAGCTACATGGAGCCAAGTTCTTTTCAAAGATAGATTTGAGGTCGGGCTACTATCAGATTAGGATGAGAGGATTTGATGTTGAGAAGACAGCTTTTAGATGTCACTATGGTCACTTTGAGTTCCTAGTCATGCCATTTGGGTTTACTAATGCTCCTGCTACCTTCCAGTCTTGTATGAACAGAGTCTTTCAGAAGCAGTTGAGGAAGTTTGTATTGATATTTTTTGATGACATTCTAATCTTCAGCAAGACATGGGAAGAACATCTCAAGCACTTGGAGGAAGTGCTTAGCATCTTTGAATCTGAGAGCTTGTTTGCTAAGGAATCCAAATGTGAATTTGGAATGAAGGAGCTACTTTACCTTGGTCACATAATCAGTGCTGAAGGAGTGAAGGTTGATCCTGAAAAGATCAAGGCTATTGTTGATTGGCCACCTCCTGAGAACTTGACACATTTGAAAGGGTTCTTGGGTCTTTGTGGATTTTACAGAAGGTTAGTGAAAGGTTACTCACAGAATGCTGCTCCTCTTACCGACCTCACAAAAAAGGGGGCTTTTTGTTGGACAGAAAAGGCTCAAACTACTTTTGATAAGTTTAAGAGGATTATGAGTTCTTGCCCGGTTTTAGCCATTCCAGATTTTTCCAAGCCTTTTGAGCTACAGTGTGATGCATCCGGTGAAGGAGTTGGGGCTGTGTTGATGCAAGACAAACATTCCATTGTGTTTGAGAGCAGAAAACTAAGAGGTGTTGAGAGGACCTACTCCATCTATGACAAGGAAATGCTTGCAATCATGCATGCATTAGCCAAGTTTAGACAGTACTTGGTGGGGAGCAAGTTTGTGGTCAAGACTGATCACAATAGTCTCAAGCATTTCATGCATCAGAAAGATTTGAACGAAAGGCAACAAAAGTGGGTGAGTAAGCTTCAAGCTTACGATTTTGACATTGAGTATGTCAAGGGGAAAAACAACATAGTGGCTGATGCTTTATCCAGAAGACCTCATTTGAGCTCATTAGGTGAGCTTACTGCTGATTGGAAGAACATGTTGCTTGCTGATTATGCCAAAAATCAGTTTGCAACTAGCATCATTGAGGGTACTTTTCATGATGAAAGGTACAAGGTGGTTGAAGGGTTGATACACTACAAGGGTAGAGTCTTTTTGGTGGCTGATTCCAAGCTCAAAAAGAAGATTTTGTTGACATTTCATGACATTCCACTTGCTGGTCATCAGGGGTTCTTCAAGACCTATAGGCAGATTCGGGAAAGATTTTCTTGGAAAGGGCTGAAAGGGGAAGTTCAACGCTACATTCAGGAGTGTTCCACGTGTCAAATGAACAAGAATGAGCATACTCTACCAGCTGGTCTGCTGCAACCTCTTCCCATTCCAAATCAAAAATGGGAAAGCATATCAATGGACTTCATCACTAGGTTGCCTAGGGTCCAAGGCAAAGACTGCATCTATGTTGTTGTGGATAGATTAACTAAGTTTGCCCATTTCTTTGCCATCATTAGTTCATTTTCAGCAGCCCAAGTTGCAGATTTGTTTTTTCATGAGGTGTTTAGATTGCATGGGTTGCCGAAAAACATTGAGTGTGTTGGCGTAACAACTAACACCTCTGGAGTAGAAGTTGTTATGAACAACCTATGTACACTACGCAATGAGTGCTCTTCAAATTATGGAGGGGAAGCTCCCTCGTTGTGCTTTGACAAATATACTTGCAAAGGAAAATAAGCTAAAACTATGTCTTGTCTTTTTGTTTCAGCTGTAGAGGCACAAGGCTTTCTTGAAAGAACCTATACGTTGCAGCTGAGTTTTCTCTGGTTTTGCAGATCTACTAACTACAACTTAAATTTAATCTATCCAATCTCCTCAGGAAAACAGAGCGAGAGGAAACGGAGTAAGGTTTGACTAACTGACGATAAACGGGTTTAAATTCTCTACTTGAGGGCAAGGTGGCGCAACTATCATCTCAATTTAAACCAGCTTATTGGGCACAAAACAGATTTAAGAATTTACCAAGACAATCTTATGGAACCCTGTGTGGCATAACACTTGATTGAAAAAGAAAAGTCTTCACAAAACAGCCTTTATCACCACAATCTCACGAAACCCTATGTGGCATAACCTTCAATTATAATGATAAAGATTCACAGAACAGATTTATCACTGCAATTTCTCGAAACCCTATGTGGCATAACGATTGATCACAATGGTAAATTAACACAAAACAGATTTACCATCTCAATTTCTTGGAACCCTATGTGGCATAACAATTGACTTCAATGATAAAGATGTTCAAACAGATATATCTAAACTATGGAAAGAATTCAGCATTACAATCTTTCGAAACCCTATGTGGCATAACAATCAATTGCAATAGTGAAGACACATGAACAAGTACCAAAAAGAGCAATATTGAGGGCAAGGTAGGCGCAGCATATATTTCTCTCAAGCAAAAGTTATTTACAAATGAGCAAAAGCTCTTATTTATATACATCAAAGTGTAGGGAACCCTAAAATCACCTTGTGTTAACTACAGTCTCGCAAATGCATGCAAGCTATCGCCAAACCCCTAATTAAGTAAACTATACAGGTCAAGCTGAGAAACTACCCACCGGTTTAAGCTGAAACATCTAATCTAAAAATGGACAATGTGCGAGCATGCACGTCCTTATTGAAAGCATGTTAACTGGAAGACTACCATCAGTTAACGAAAAATCCTAAAAGAAACTCCAAGTGTGAAAGGCGAGTCTTAGAATAGATATGCATGTGATGACAACCTCGAGTTAACTGGAAAGGGTAACACTCAGTTCAACTCGTGTGTGTAATGTCTATCCTGAAAGGCGGGAACTGAAGTTCACTATGTGTGATCTCGAGCAATCAATCCCTCAACGAGATTGTTAACTGCATCACTGTCTGGAGCTATGAGACTCTGACGAAGAATGCTATGTCGATGCAGCATATCCTCACCAGCTGTAATCTGAGACTGAAGTTCTCCCCTACTCCTCGTTGCCTCATCGAACAATGCTGACATGACTGTAAGCTGAGTAATCCTACAGCCAATGGTCTCCCCACTAAAAATGGTATGAATGAGTGCCTGGAGCTCTGACTGAACATCGGTAAGCTCCACGTAGGCACCACCCTCGATCTGATAACGGCACGGTAAGCGGGACACTAAAGTCCTCACAAACCGGAGTGCACTAGTGACGTGCTCTCTACTCTCAGCCAACTCTGATGCTAAACTGTCCTCTATCTTTACCCCGAAAACCAATTGTGTCTTCCAAGAGTAGATAGCCTCTACATCCTCTGCATGCATGTTGTATCACCAAGCCACACTCGGTGGTAATCATAATTTCGTCATGGGGTTGTTGGTGCCTTATCTCTTTCTCATCCTGAAGACGAAGACGGAGCTCACGTGCATTGTACCGCAACTGATATAACTCTGTAAGCATAGTACGGCCTCTAGCAACGAACTCCTCCTCCCATTCCTCCAAGCGCTTGCCATATGCAACCAAGTGATTGAGTTGACTTTGCTCTGCTGGAGGCTCAAGCATCGGTGGGAGTGTACTAATGGCATCAGGTCTATGCACAAGGCTAGAAATATACTGACGAAGCTGTCTGATTTCAGCCTTAAGGGCTGCCTTATCCTCTCCGTCCTTTAGTATTCTATCCCACAGCCTTTGTCATGACAACTTATAGAAGATCAACTTTGGTGGCGTGTCTTTGTGACCAAAGGTGGCCATGATAACCTCAAAATCCACGAGATTCTAATTCAATAAGTTCTTCCCACAACTGGAGAATCTACATGGCGATCCAACGACAATCTCCATGTCGAGTGTTTTTCTCTCTCGTGAACCATGTTCTTGAATCTTTTATCCCGTGCATCTGGTAAATGTATCAAATCGAATGATTAAGAACATAGGATGGCTGCCTCCTCTTCCTTCATTGAGCTTGATCCAAGATGAACCACCAAAGCTAATGCTACTAGAAGGAGTGCACTAGCGGCGGGAGAATGCTTGATGAGTGGTCATGTAGACCCCTGCGGGTGGAGGTCTAAAATCCAATTCGATGTGGTGGGGGGTGGTGAAAACTCTGGCCCCAGTGTGGGAACTTGAAATTTGAACCTCAGTCTTCTGGCAGACTCACAGGCCCCGGCCTACAGGCGGATTGCATGATGGGATGCTCTGTCAAGCTACGTATGTAGCGATGCTTAGCGCCTTGCCCTTTGGTGTTTAGGCGCTTGTACTTTCTTGGGAGGATTACTCTTCTTTTTGTTAGGTTTTGACGAGGAAGGTAACGAAAGATTCACCACTACTGGCGGCTCTGCTCTGGGAACACTTACCCTCCTTGTCTTCTTGCTGTCGAGGTAAAGTATACTGTTCTGAATAACTCTACTTGACCTCTCCTTGACCGTTGCGTATTCCTTGGCGTACCAATCAACTGCTGGCAACGGTTGTGTATCGACTTGCTCTCTGAAAAACTAAGGAAGAACTTCTCCCTCGTCATCGATAAACTTCCACATCCTCGATAAGAAAAGCAGAAATCTGTGAGAGAGGAAAGCGGCCGTAGCTTGCGCTCTACTTGAACCTCAGTCATCTGTAATTTTCCCGATAATCCTCCATAGAAGGCTCGTGATATGTACCTCCAGCAAGGCGAGCTGTATAATGACCTGAAAGGTCATAGGCACGTGCTTCGACAAGATACTTAAGATGATATTTCTCAAGTTCTTGTCCTGCGATCTTACTATCAATTGCCGACTTGCACCAATACATTCCAAACTGAAAAGGAAAGTTGAGAGATGGTCTGTGCCTGCGGCGTAGAAGACGATGAACATCATGCATCTGTCTTAGGAATTCCTGAAAAATTGTCTTATCCGAAGGATAACGTGGAAGCATAGCTGGATTTCCTGTAAAGCCGTATACTCGGATGTAGGTGTATGTTGGGAACTGAATAAACCAATCCGCCCATCCATCCATCGCTGCCCTAGCTGCGAGATCACGAACATACAATTCCCGGTCCAGTTCCTCATGTATAAGTCAAAAGCCGTGAACACGCTTGAAGCGTTCATTTCAGTGAACACAAGCTGATCATATCTTGATAAACCTTGAATCTTTGAGGATACTTACGGTGTGGTAAGTCCTCAGGCCCGAGCCACGATGGCGATCAAGTACACGAGATAGGAACACATGTGAAACTCATGGGCAACTAAGAAACCGGTGATCTGCGTGTGGAGAATGTCACTGATGAAGGATGCCCAGTCATAATGCTCCTGCCCAGAAATGATGCGACCAATAATGTAATACATCCAAGGCTGGAAAACATTTGCATGTTCTTGACCTGAGACACGATTCAGGAGTGTGATTAGAATCGCATACTCATCCTTGTATTCACCGCGACCCACATTGTTTGGCGATCTGTTCTTTGCTTGTTTTAACCATCTTTCTGCCATTTTCTTCTGACATTTGTCCACATCAGCATCAAATGCTACTTTGCTTGCTCATAGAAACAACTAGGCTGTTACGGTGTTGAGAATGCCAAAAACTCCTTCGATGTCGAGTTTGGGGGCGCAAATGACCGTCCAAAATCCAATGACACTATCTCACAGTAAGTAAGTGCAATGTAATACCAAAGACATCACGAATTCAATCTGATGCGGAGGTATGGAGAGCGGCCTCTAGTAAACAATTTGCTCAATAATGAATAGTTGAACCTGATGCCATGGGTCTATACTTTATACAGTAATACTTTGAAGATCTTGTCTCAACCAACTTTCGCGGAAATGTAGGTAAGAATGACGGTTTTGAGGTCTTGTATTGGTGAGTGAGCGCATTACGGAAAACTTTTTGTTGTTGTGAACGGCTATATTAAAGCAAAATTTAAGAAGCTAAAAATAGCCTGTGAGAGTTAAAAATAGCCTTACGAAGAATTATTTTCAGCAAAAAATCCGAGATATGGGTTTTGTCCAGAAAAGAATTCTAAGACAACCCAGAACGTCAGATTTGCGAAAATTCAACTTCTACTTGTTTGTACAAAGATTTTCCACTTGAGAAAATTAGCAATTCGAGAACGAATGTTCTGAAGCTAAAAATTCATGAAAAATCAAACGCACAAATTTAACTCGAGAAAACTATATAAGAATGATCCAGATACTGAGACTTGCCAAATTCGCCAATTTCAGGAAAATGCAATTTGTATTTTGTGAGAAATATGAGATTAAAGGATGAAAAAGAAGTTTTTTGAAGCCTTCTTCTGTGAAAATCGCCCAAGATTTCTTTGAATTGCTGACAATTGTGAACTTTGATCTGCAAAAAGATATGTTAGGAAAAATTGCCTCTGTGAATTGATGAAGATTTTGCCTCTGAACTGGAAGAATTCGCCTTGGAATTGAAAACCACGAATTTCTCCTCTTGAAATTTGCGCCTTTTGAATGAATGAAATTCGAATTTCCTCTGAAGAAAATACGAATTTGTATTGAATTTGAGGATTCGCCTTTGAAATGATATTTGCCTTTGAATCTTTGAAGGATTGCGAATTTTTATGAATTTATGAATACGCCTTTAAAGAATTTGGAATACGCCTTTGAATCTTGGAGTTGCGAATTGCTTTTGGAAGTGCGCCCTTCTCTTCTGAAGAAATACGAATTTATCCTTGAATTTGCTCTAAACTTCGATTTCCCTTTGAAGATATAAATTTGCCTTAGAAAAATACGAATTTCATTCAAGATTAATTTTGCTCTTGAGAAATACGAATTCTCTTTGAAAGCTTGTGAACAACAATGAAGATTGCGCCTCATATAAATAATAAATTCGCACTGAATTGTGACTGCAAGAATCCATAAACCCTAACCAGAATAGAAATCCTCTGATTGGTTGCCTTTCAGTTCGACTGCCACTGACTGGAAGTTCAAATTTGAAAATAATAATAAAATATTTATTATCATGCAAAGGCGCCAAAAATAGAAAATGCTATTTATAGACAAGCATATTCTGAACTTCAGTTGACAAACTGGTTGAAGCTCTGAGATTCATCGTTTGACTTTACTGATTCCGAAAAGTCATCTCTTAAGCACATAGGCGTCCATTTGCTTAAGATACTTCATTTTTTACTAACTCCCTATTTAATAGCTGACAGCACTGTCACGACTGGCCAACTTCGACACTGATTTTCGGATGACCGGGTGATGCTGAGATTGTTCTGAAGAATTCATCGGAAAGCCTACTGAACAAGGAAGAAATGTCTGCTGGGAGACACAACTGCAAAATCCATCATTTAACCCCTTGAAAAATTAGCGCTTTGATTAAATTGCTTCTGAGGTTCGGACTTAGCCATTTTCCTAAAAGGGTCCCGACACTTCAAGCAATTTCTTGCTTACAAGCGATTGAACCACCACGCTAATACAAAGGCGAAAGCTCTGCATATTTGGAACGTGCATCCCAACACGTGTATATGACACGAAAGCTGAATTAAGGGCTTCAAAAGTAAAAGCGCCCACGGCTCTATGTTGCAGGTGTCATTTTGTGAAAGTTGAACTTTCATCCAAGTACCCTACTTTGACCTCTGATATCTGGAGCTGGGATGACCCGATTCAGGCACTATCTGTTTTAACGGACAGCCGAAGAAGGGCCCACAAGAAGTCTTTGGAGGGTGAGGCAAGAAAAGCGCTTCTAAGACCTCAAAAACTCCAGTGCGTATTTTATTTATGTTTACCGCTACCAGACTTAGCCATTTTCTGGACATCCTCACTTTGTAGTATGACACCAAAGACCTCGCACGCACGAGCAACTGCCAAATGCTGAAGGCTGACGGCTATGCTCATTGGAAAGATAAATTGATTACGCTCAATAGTCGTGAAAACTTCGAACGCGAACGGGCTCATCTGACAGGCCTAAAGGCTAGGCGCCCTTGAACTGTGGAAATACTTTGAAAATCATTTGATGGTCCACCCGTAAAAATTACGTGCTTGGTAGAATCTCTGCCACGACCACCAGGAACGTCGGATCGACAAGCTAAATGATGCGTTGCGGAGCTGGGCTATAATACTACTGATGTTATGAAGATTCTGTCTGCAAATAATGCCATTTGGAGGGTCCTTTAAGCCAGCGCCCCTGGCCTGTACTTGCACTGGGCATAAACGGAGAGGCTCAGAAACGTGAAAACTCCATTTTAAGCTGATCTTTGGACGACTGCCGCCTGAACTCTGAGAGTCGGATGACTTCGCTTGATATCTCGTCGGATAAGCAGACTGGTTGTGAACAAATTGACTGCATCCGGCATCGAAACTGTTGAGATTTACCCCTGCTTCAAGATGGGCGCCCTCAAGCTAGAGGCGCGCTTTTGCCTGGAAAAGACAAATTTCTCATCTCCTAAAATTTAGGGATTTTAACTTCTGTCGCGATTTGCCGGAGTTGTGTTTCTCGGAACGCCTCGCTGGATAGCTCAACGGATAGCCAGACTAATTCTGAAGAGATTGACTGGATGCTTGAACATTTTAACCAGAATCTTGACCTTCAATAAGTTGGGCGCCCCTGAGCTATACTTGCGTTTTTGGGCTTTTCCTCTGAGAAATCTCCATGATTTGATCTTTAAAAACTCTGCTTCGATCATTGAAAATACCGTCTACAATATGAAATGTCGTCATGAGATGCTCCTTCGTCGTGAAGATCTTCATTTTGAGTCTCTGCTTCAGGTTTTGTTCAATATAACTGACTTTGACCGACAAACTATTAACAACTACTCCATGCTTGACATTGCCCAAAACTGTGTTTTACATCAAATTAGCAAGATTTAGACTTTAAAATGCAAAATGCCTTGATGAAGCAAAAAATTTGGTTTGGGTACAACAGAGTGATAGGGACAGCAAGTTCCTAAGCACTTTTTGGCAAGAGGTCTTTAGAATGAGTGGTACAGTGCTTACTCCAAGCACTAGTTATCACCCTCAAACCGATGGACAAACTGAAATAGTGAACAAATGGTTGGAAGGTTATTTGAGAAACTATGTTTCGGAGCAACAAAGAGCATGGGTGAAATGGCTTCACATAGGCGAGTATTGTTACAACTCTTCTTTTCACATGTCAATAAGGATGTCACCTTTCATGGCTCTTTACGGTTATGAGGCTCCTAGCTTTGCTGATTTGGTGTTTGGTGATAGCAAAGCCCCTCAAACCAGGGATTTGTTACAGCAGAGTCAAGATATCTTGAAATCATTGAAGAACAATCTTCAGATTGCACAGAATCAGCAGAAGATGTACGTTGATCAGCGGCGTGTTGAGCGCTCTTTTGAGGTTGGAGACATGGTTTATCTTCGACTACAGCCTTACAGATAGTCTACTCTCAAGAAGAGTGGAGCTGAGAAGCTCAAACCTCGCTTCTATGGGCCATTCAAGGTTATCAGAAAGGTGGGAGCAGTAGCTTATGAGTTGGAGCTACCTTCGAGTAGCAAAGTGCTTGGTCTTCCACGTGTCTCGCCTCAAGAAGGCACTTGGACACAATGTTATTGCTTCATCACAGTTGCCACCTTTGGATGAAGAAGGACAGTTAGTCTTGATTCCAGAAGAGATTCTTGATTCCAGAGAGCGTTCTTTGAGAAAAAGAACAATCAGAGAGTATTTGGTGAAGTGGAAGAACTTGCCTATGGAGGATGCGACTTGGGAGAATGATGAGATTCTGCAGCATCCAGGCTTGTGATTGCTTGAGGACAAGCAATCTTGGGGAGGGCGGACTGTAATGTCCCCTTCTTGAGCATGACCTTTTCTATTGACCGTTGGCCTATTCTGGAGACCCGTAGGCTACTCGGGGGTGAAATTAGGGTTTCTTGTTTGGAGGATGCTTTTTGCTCGTGAATTGGTGATTGAACTGTGGATTCCTTCTGGGTTTTTCATGAGCTTCACGGTGATGTGTTTTTCTTGGCATTCCGAGCACTTTCATGAATTTACTATTTTTAGTAAATTCTATTTCTGGCAGTGGTCCTGTTGGCTTCGGCACGGTTGGCTCTCATCTTCAGTCAGTCCAGTTGGTTTGATCAATCTTGACCTTGGGAAGCATTTTTTGGTGAGATAATTCCAGTTGATTTAAAAATGTTATATTTTAATATTGTGACCCCTTAGCCTAGTGAAACAACTTTAAGTTGTTCTTAAAAGGGGGACTTTGAGGGGTGGCGCCTCATGGAGATATTTCATTATGTTCTAAGGTTCAAAAATCAATGTTTGAAAATGGACACCATCTTGTGGAGGAGATTAATTCTAAATTAAAGTCAAATTATCTTGAGGAAAATGGGAAGCCATCTTTGGAGGGAAAAAGGAGTTATTTCAAATTTGAAAAGTTAGGGTTTCTAGAAGCTTTTGGAGAGTCTTCACAAAGTTATAAAAGGAGGTCTTGGGTCTTCATTTGGATTATCTGATATCTTGAGTAATGTTATGCTGCCGAAATGGTAATGGACTGCTTCGAGGAATGAATGCCTCCTAGCTTGGCTCGACTTTGTGCTTGTGATATAGCACCTAGTGGAGAGGTTTGCTTGCTTTTGAGTGATTTTGTAGTGAGTTTTCTTTGTAGCTGTTATCCCTTCATTGTAATCCTTATATTTACAAAATAATCAAAAATCTAGAGTTGCTGGTTTGTGTTGCAAATTGGAGTTTTACCTCATATATCTTTGTGTGATTTTATTCTATTTCTGGGTAGTTTACCCATGCATTTGCTAGACAAGGGTGCCCCTCTCAGTGAAGTTTGGGATTTTTTGAAGAAGTCTACAATTTATTAAGGCAAAATCGCCCCTCCTTGCAGCCGTACCATTATGTTTTCCTTGGGATTTGTGTCAGAAAATATTAAGGGATTTTTGTGGGGGTTTTTCTGTCCAAGCTTGGTCGCCATCCTTCTAGTGATGCTCTGCATTCGATTTAAGGTCAATAGGGTTAGAAATGAGTGAGTTATGAGCAATTTGATAGGGTTATGTAGTGCTGGTTCTGTTATTCATGTTGCTGATCAGTCATATCAGTTTGCATATAGGCTATCATTTGAATTGAGTTGGTGTTGGGAAGTCTTAATAGCTATTATGGAAGACACATTTAATGTTGCAGCAATTTAAAGAGTTCTAATTCGTGATCCTGCAGGCATTCTACATTTCATTGTAAGCTGAACAGTAGTACTGTCAGCACTTCTCTTAATCTTGTTCTTCCTACTTTGTAATGCCCACTGAGTAAGTGGAAGAGGCTGGCTTGCTGCCTGTTTACTTTGAGTTGCATTGTAATTTTCAATATCTCCACCATATGGTCGCCTCATTTCCATTCTGGATTGGGTAGCACATACTTGGTGTTGAGTTACTTTCTGCACTGTAATTGATAGGGATCCTCTGACCACATGCACGCCGTCATTTGGCGCATTCTGTTGTGACCTTTTCACACATCGCCCCATTCAAGATGGGGACCCCTAATTTTTGCTCCATTCTGGTCTTTTTGGCTTTGGTCTTTGTCTCTCTCTCTCTCTCTCTCTCTCTCTGTGTCTCTTTTCTGATATCTGCATTTCGAGGATTGTGCCTGTCATTGAGTTTAAACATGAACTTTTGGCCAAGTCTGAAAATTAGGGTTTGTGCTTTCCTGGTCAATCTAGGGTCAAGCGAAGTGAATGAATTGAAATCTGAGGCGAACATTACTTTTAGTGTACTTCCAACAGGTTTCCATTGAAATTTCATTAGATTCTGGCCTGTGTTCCAGGTCCTTTAGGGGACGGGGACGGGGGGACGGCTGGGGACGCGTTTCCGGGACGTTTCCTAGGGGCCCATTTTTAGGGGACGGTAGGGGACGGCGACATACAAAATACATATATATATATATGATTTTTTCAAAATTTATTAATATATTATTATATTATAGACAGAGAGAGGGAAAGAGAGAGATATATGTCAATAAATTAATAATTGCTCACACCAATATAATAAATCACGAGAGTAGTAGCATAACAAGTAACAACATAATAAATCATAAATGTCATTAGCATTATAAAATGTATCATAGCAATATGAAACATCAATAAAACCATGGTATATCAATATCCAAATGTTTCAAACATGCATCCAAAAGTCTCAAAGTTCAAAGTTCCAATAGTCTATGAAATTAAGCCTCATTCGGGCTATCAATATCAAAAGATTGAGAACTATCTGAGTCACTATCATCTTCTGGCAAGAGTGGATCATCCAATGGTAGCCCGACCAATCCTGGTTGCACCTCATCCTCATCAATTTGTCTAATGTCCTCAGGATCAACATCCCATCGTGCTGCTGGAGTTTGCCGATACTCAGTAGTCTGACGGTCCTGAAGTCTCAAGGCACTATGAACTGCAACTAATTTCTCAGCTCGTTTTGAAGTAAGCCTATTCCTCTTAATGGAGTGTATGAAGCCATAGGTGGACCAATTCCTCTCTGCAGCAGAGGAACTAGCAATCTGTGAAAGCAAACGAATGGCAAGTTGTTTCAAATCCGGTGTGTCCTTCCCATGAAATTTCCACCATCCAATGGGGTTGTTCTGTGCAATGGTGGCCCTATCTGTCCTAGCTTCTGGTTTGCTGAATGTAGGACCCTGAAGATCAGCAAACATAAGCCACTGCTCTCTAATAATGGTTGCTAGCTCATCGGTATACATTTTACGAAGGGCTGCTGTAAGCCCCTCTATCACCTCGTCATCCTCAGAAGGAAGCATTCGGCCAGGTCTAGGTACATACCACTTCGGATTAAGAGCATAGGCAAGCATATGAAGAGGGGTATTCATTGTGTTCCACCTCTTTGTCACAATAGGCCTAATATGGTCCTCATAAAATCTCAACTCAGGTTCCTTTTGACGAATAGCTTGCTTCATTTGGTCAAGCATGCTATCAAAAGTCTCATATATCTCTCCCAAGTTAGGAGAGTCTGTATCTGCATACCGGATTACCCTCACAGCTGGTGATATGAAAGAGCAAATATACCTACAAGCAACAAATTAAATATTAGAACTTTTAAAATAATAAAATACAAACTACAAAGTAAAACAAAGTGTAACAAATTCAAAATTTCAAAAACAATTTAAATTTTCAGATTTCTTACTTGATAGTGGCCCACCAAGTTTCACTAAGTACTCTATCTCTCACTTCCTTGCCTTCATTTGTCTTCGACAGATTCCACCTTTTCCAATCTGCACAAACAACCATGGCTTGTAGAGCATCTTGGACCTCCAACATCCTCTCCAGCAAAATATAGTAGCTAGCATATCTAGTCTCAACTGGTTTGAGGAATTCTTTCTTTGAATAAGACCGGAATAGTGCATGTGAAGTGTGATGGTTGCATACAAACATTTGTATGCCTCTAGCCTCTGCAACTGCTGCCCTCACCCAATCTATTTTTCCAATGTCTTTCAAAGCATTATTCAAAGCATGTACATAGCATGGAGTCCAAAAAATATGTTTGTAAGCATTCTCAATCATCAAACCAGCTAGCTTACAAACACGAGCTGAATCTGTCACAACCTGCACAACATTAGAAGGCCCAACCTCCTCTACAGCCTCCCTCAAAATGCCAAACTGAAAATCAGCATTGTAAATGCAAACAAATCTGCAACAGGATGGGATCCTAATACTATGAATAAACTAAAGACAGAAATTCTGAGAAGAAAAATACTGAGACAAATGTACATTTTCTGAATACTTCTCTTTGCTGTAGAATGTACTGGATGCAGAACATTAATGGATTTCAATATGCTGCAAAATGAAATGAACCCAACCTTTGTATGAGGGAGACCCGCATCCAAAGGGACGTGTCTCTTGAGAAGACGTGTCTCCACACTTGGAGACACGTCCGCTCAAGGGACATGTTCCTTTGAGCGCACAGATTCCAAGTCTAAGGAACACGCCTCTTGAGAGGACGTGTCTCCACACTTGGAGACACGTCCGCTCAAGGGACGTGTTCTTTGAGCATGCGAGTTCCAGATTATCTAATAATCATTCACGTTTAAACAGATTAACAAATACGCGTTATCAAGCATGGCGTAGATGATCATCATTTATATGAGTTCGATTTCTTATTTCCAGAAATACTTACAGAGCAGATAGATCAAAATAACAATGATGATGCTTATAGCAATCATTGTTCATATCAGACCTAAACTACCATGTATCAACACTCCCTCTTAGCTTAGGGAAGATATTTCAAATCAAATAAGAGAAGATATCACCTTCACACGTGATATCAAAGATATGTTTTTCTCAAAGTTGTCAAGTCACATGACATTCTTCATAACACATCTTCATTATGGTATGTGCACTAACATCAAGTCACATGATGTCTACCATAATTCATGGCATATCCATGGATATAAATATCCACCATGATTATCTCTTAAGGATCACAATGATCTACAAAATGATATCACGTCCCATGATATCAACCAAAGTGTCCAAGAGATACTACCATGACATATCTAGAGATATCAAGTCACATGACATCTATCATGATAGTTTTCATTGTAGAGTCGTCACTTTACAATGTCAAATACAAGTGTTCATTATTAGAAAGATTGTCACCTTTCAATAATGTACACAGGGGAAGTAGGCCCATAAAGTCATGGAGTGACACACATGACAAAAGTGTTTTACACATTAAAACATCTTTATATATATATTAGTACAATTTATAAACAATTTGTATTTCAAACATAAATAACAAATTACATTTCAACCATACCAAGTTTCTTCCTAAAGTGCTCCACCTTGATTCGGAGAGAGGCTTGGTGAGAATGTCTGCAGTTTGATCATTTGTACTAATATACTCCAACTGAATTACTTTCTTTTCCACCATATCTCTTACATAATGATAGGGGATCTCAATGTGCTTCGATCTATCATGAAAGACAGGATTTACAGAGAGTTTGATGCAACTCTGATTATCACAATGAATAATTGTAGGATTCAAGGGTTCACCGAAGAGTCCCACAAGCAATTTACGAAGCCAAACTGCTTCTCTTGCACCCATAGAGGCTGCAATGTATTCAGCTTCTGTTGAGCTCTGTGCAACTGAAGATTGTTTTCTGCAAATCCAAGAGATCATAGCAGATCCTAAACTGAAGCAACATCCTGATGTGCTTTTTCGATCGGTTATACTTCCAGCCCAATCTGAATCAGAGTACCCATGAAGATCTAGTTGATCATTCTTGTAAAGAAGACCATATCCAATAGTGCCTTGAAGGTATCTCAAAATATGTTTCACAGCCATTAAGTGAATTTCCTTGGGCTCACACATGAATTGGCTGAGAACATTCACTGCATAGCAAATATCAGGTCTGGTGTTAACCAGATACATCAAGGATCCAATCATCTGTCTGTAAAGTGTTGGATCTGCACACTTGGATTCTACTGCTGCTTCTTTCAATTTGTGAAGGTTGGTTTCCATAGGTGTAGACATCGGTCTACAATCCAACATTCCAAATCTTTTCAGAATGTCAATAGTATACTTCCCTTGGTTTAGTATAATGCCCTCTGATTTCTGCCATACTTCTAAACCTAGAAAGTAGTGTAGAATGCCCAAGTCTTTCATGTCAAATTCAGAAATTAGATCTTGCTTCCCTTGAGCAATGAGGTGATCTTCTCCTGTTATCAGCAGGTCATCAACATATAAAATAATTATTAGCATATCACCTTTGATTACCTTGAAGTAGAGATTGGAGTCGGCCTCATTTTGGAAAATCCTATTTCCAAGAGATAGCTGTCAATTCTTTCATACCAGACCCTGGGAGCCTGTTTAAGTCCATAAAGAGCTTTCTTCAGTCTGCATACATGTGTGTCAGGTTTATGTATCACAAAACCTTCAGGCTGTTCCAGATAGACTTCCTCTTCAATGGTTCCATTCAGGAAGGCAGTCTTCACATCCATTTGATGGATCTTCCAGCCTTTAGCTGCTGCAATGGCTAACACTGCTCTCACTGATGTGTAACGGGCAACAGGTGCAAATGTTTCTTCGTAATCAATGCCTTCCTTTTGAGAAAAACCTCTTGCCACAAAACGTGCTTTATGTTTTTCTATACTGCCATCAGCAGCATGCTTGATTTTGAAGAGCCATTTGGAAGAGACAACAGATTTCCCTTTTGGTCTAGGCACAACATCCCATACATCATTCTTCAGAATGGACTGATATTCCTCCGTCATTGCATCTTTCCATGCTTGATGTCTGAAGGCTTCTGAAACACTGACAGGTTCGGAGTTTATGATATCGTTCATGAGAGCAACATAGCTAGAGAAACGTTTGGGTCTTTTGCTCTCCCTGAACGTTCCTTTGGGTGCTGCATGATTCTCTGCTTCTTTGATCATCTTCTTGGCCCAAAGTGGTCTCTTTCTGCCATTGATATCTGTATTCACATTTGAAGTGGAAGGAAGTTCAGGTGACATTTCTTCTGTATGCTCCCTCTGAATCTCAGGAGCAGGTTCCATTTCAGATACACTAGGGGAAAAAGATTCAGTCTCACTAGAACTTCTTGCCCTCTTAACTGCAATGTCTTCTTCAAAGATGACATCTCTGCTCAATTCAATTTGATCTTGACCGGGTATGAATATTCTGAAGGCTTTGGAGGTTTCACTATATCCCATAAATATCCCTTGCTTTCCGGAAGGTTCAAGTTTGAATCTCTTCTCCTTGGGCACATGAATATAGACAGGACAACCAAAAATCCTAAAGTGACTAATGTCAGGTTTTATGCCAGTGAAGGCTTCTTCAGGAGTTTTGTTGTCAAGATGAGAATGAGGACATCTATTTTGGATGTAGACAGCAGTCCTAGAGGCTTCAGCCCAAAAGGAGGTTTCAATGTTTTGATCAAGCAACATTGCTTTGGCAGCTTCTACAATGGTTCTATTTTTCCTTTCAGCAACCCCATTTTGTTGAGGGTTGTAAGCCACTGTGAACTCCCTCTTAATTCCAGCACTCATGCAGAATTCCTTAAAAGCTTCAGAGGTGTATTCTTTCCCATTGTCTGTCCTTAAGGTTTTTATTTTCTTCCCGGAGAAGTTTTCTGTAAGTGCTTTGAACTCCTTGAACCTTTTGAGGATTTCTAATGACTCTTTACACTTAAGGAAATAGATCCAGGTTTTCCTAGAGAAGTCATCTATGAATATGACATAGTAAAGAAATCCTGCTTTAGAAGGTACAAACATAGGTCCACATAAGTCAGAATGAACCAGATCTAACACATTAAGAGTTTTGCTCAAACTAGTGGGAAAGGATCCCTTTGAATTCTTTCCTAAGGCACAACCTTTACAATTTCCTTCATGAGATGATTTTAACTTAGGTAATCCTGTAACAAGTTTTTCCATAGAAGGTAGGGCACGGAAATGAAGGTGTCCTAATCTTCTATGCCAGATTTCATTTGAATCAAAGGTGTTAAGGGTAAGGGCTTGATTGACTTCAGTGCAAAGTTTGTAAAGGTACCCTTGTCTTACACCTATGATTTGGGCTTTCTTGATTGTTGAGTTTTTAGGCCATGCTAGAACTTTCCCATCCATGAAGGTAACTCTATAACCATTGTCTTCAAGTGCGGAGATGGATATGAGATTCCTCTTTATACCAGGTACAAATAAGACTCCAGTGAGTTGAAGGGAGAGACCAGATTTCAATGTAATGGAGCAAGTTCCAACCCCTTTTACTTGATGTGTAGAGTCATCCCCAATTGTAACATCTTCATCAGACTCTTCAGACATAGTGTCAAGGTGTTCTCTAAACCCTGTGATGTGCCTCGAAGAACCACTATCAATTACCCAGTTGTTGAAATTGTTAGATACTTGACTAGATAATGCTGAATAGAACACAAAGTTCTCAGATTCATGATCTGAATTTGACTTTCCTACTTTAGCAAAGGATGCTTGTTGCTTTGTTCTGTCAGGGCATTTCATTGCATAGTGGCCATATTGATCACACCTAAAGCACTGGACTTGAGAAATGTCTTTCTTCTTAGAGGATCCCTTTCCATTGGGATTTCTCTTTCTTTTAAAAGATCCTTTCTTGTAGGTGTTTTTCTTATTCCTTTTATTAGACGATGTGTTGAGTGCATGAATATCCTCATCTAAGTTTTTCTGTTTGTTTTCTTTTGAGGAGAGCCTTGTTTCTTCTTGAAGGCAGTCAGTTCTTAGCCTGTCAAACTTAGGGAGTTTGGATCTTGCACTTATTCCTTGAACAAAAGACTCCCATGAGTTTGGTAGGCCACCTAGTGCAATTAGAGTTAATTCTTTGCTATCAATCTGATATCCAATTGTGGATAGTTGATCTCTTAGTTCAGTAATCCTCATAAAATATGCATTAATGGACTCTCCTTTGTTTATTTGAGCATTGTTGATTTGCCTTTTTAAAGGAAGAGTCCTGCATGTGTTGTTAATCTCATAAGTTTTCTCAAGAGATTTGAACATGTGGTATGCAGTTTCATGTTTTGCTAGGATGGGCACTATGTGATCCCTAACTGCATCTACTAGGATTTTCATGGCCTTTTCATTGTTTTCTGTCCATTGAGTTTTCTCAGTTTCAGACTTTGGTTGCTCCAAGTTTTCTTTCACAATTGAATCTAATTTATTCTCTCTAAGGATCATCATGATTCTAAATTTCCATGATGTGAAATTGTCTGCTCCTGCAAGGCGATCTTCAAATCTGATCACGCTTGAGATTATGAAGAATGTGAAGTAAATTCGATTCTGGAAAATACGAATTTTTCTTGAGCAGATTGGTATTCAGATTTGATTAGGATTCACATAACGTGGCTTTGATACCATGTAAATGCAAACAAATCTGCAACAGGATGGGATCCTAATACTATGAATAAACTAAAGACAGAAATTCTGAGAAGAAAAATACTGAGACAAATGTACGTTTTCTGAATACTTCTCTTTGCTGTAGAATGTACTGGATGCAGAACATTAATGGATTTCAATATGCTGCAAAATGAAATGAACCCAACCTTTGTATGAGGGAGACCCGCATCCAAAGGGACGTGTCTCTTGAGAAGACGTGTCTCCACACTTGGAGACAGGTCCGCTCAAGGGACATGTTCCTTTGAGCGCACGGATTCCAAGTCTAAGGAACACGCCTCTTGAGAGGACGTGTCTCCACACTTGGAGACACGTCCGCTCAAGGGACGTGTTCTTTGAGCATGCGAGTTCCAGATTATCTAATAATCATTCACGTTTAAACAGATTAACAAATACACGTTATCAAGCATGGCGTAGATGATCATCATTTATATGAGTTCGATTTCTTATTTCCAGAAATACTTACAGAGCAGATAGATCAAAATAACAATGATGATGCTTATAGCAATCATTGTTCATATCAGACCTAAACTACCATGTATCAACAAGCATCCTTACGCTTCTCAGAACAATCAACAGCTCGAAGAAAGTATGAACCAGCAGGGCATGTAACAATAACATTAATGAGTGGCCTATGTTGAATATCAGTCCACCCATCCATGACAATGGAACAACCAGTCCTAAGCCATGTCTGCCTCATCTCCTCCATCAACAAGGTAGCTTTTGAATATTGTTTGTCAAGGAGGGAGGTACGCAATCTATGTTCTCCAGGGGGGGCATAAGAGGATCCAACTGACAATATTTCTTTCACCATAGTTTTGAAATAAGGTGACCTTGCCAAATGAAATGGAAGAGCATGTGCATAAAAGAATTTGGCCACTGCATCATCAGCTTGCTCACGTTTTTGTGTATTCATCAACCCCATGATTGAAGTTTTCTCACTTGCTTTCTTCTTCCCTCTATCACAAGTCTCTGAAACTGATACATTGGAAGAGCCTTGCAAATCAGCTAATGGTCGTTTTCTATTTTGAATGGTAATGATTTGGTCATCACTACATCCAGCCAACTTTGCAAATTGAAGTTGCTGCTCCAATGTTATTGCTGTACAAACTCTAACACCTTTTCCACAGTCACCCACTAGATGGCCTCTAATCCTAGTATAGCTCCCATGGTAAGTAGATTTACAAACATGACAAAGCCATTTCTTGCTGCCCCCTGAATTTTTTTGCTTGTTGACAGTCACATCTGTGGCAAACTGACGCAATGGTTTGTTGCGGTTGAAAGGGCCTTTTGCAAATCTTTGAAGAGTGGGTATAGGGCATGCAAAATGGTCTGAAGAAGCATGGGTTGGATTTTCAGAGGTAGAAGAAGGATCTAATGACATTCTTTGAACTTCATTTTCACTCTCACTACCCTCACCCTCATAACTGTCACTGCCATTGCTGTTGCTGCTCATTTTGAAATTTGTATGGCTTTTCTTCTTTATTTTTTAAAATATGAAGTTTGTATGCTGGTTGAAAATCTGAAAGTTTGTAAAAATTATACCAAATCATTTAATCAATGAACCATTCAATGAATCAACATTGAAAACAAAAATGAAAATAAAAGCAAAAATTATTATTAAAAATTAAAAAAAATGATAAGCTAATATCATAATACAGAAGCAAATTTTAAAAAAAAAAATTAATCTCAAACCTGGAAGTAGGAAATGGAACTAAGAAAAATGCAGCTCCCAGCTCCTCAAGGCGTCCCAAAATGCAGCTTGAGTGAAGGAAAAAATGCCCAAATAGAAGCAGCCGCGATTTTACCCTAGGCGTTGGAAAAAAAACTTGAAAAAAATTGTTTCATGGCTCTTTCAAATGCAAAAACGCCTCTGTTAAATGCCCAAATGCAGGAAGAAGAAGGCATAAAATGATTTAGACTGATCTTTTAGTGTGAATCGCCCTTGCTGTGTGAACTGTGAACTCAAACTGTGAAGTCGTCGCCCTAGCCTCAGCCGCGCTTTGCTTGAGAGCCAAATATTAACAATATAAATGAATCATATTTGATAGCTTATGACTTTTAAGTTTTAAGAAACTTTTTTAGGTTTTATGTTATTTTTCTTCCTTGGACGTCGCCAAAAAACGCAGACATAAAACGTTTTTTAAAAACAAAAATTGTAATTTTTATGTTTTGCGCGGGGGATGGCAAGCCGTCCCCGGGGACAGTGAGGGACGTTCCCAACGTCCCCTGCCGTCCCCGGGGACTGAACGTTCCAGAGGAGCGGCCTCTCGCTTTCCTATGAATTTCTCAATTTAGGGGATTCGGGGGATCTCCCTCGAGGGCCCCGTTCCCCTGATTGATGGGGATGCAATAAGTTTTGGGGTTGTGGACGTCCCCTAACACAGATTCTGCAGCCACATTTTAGTAAGTGTGCAATTCAAGGCATTCATCGACATTTTTGAAGTTGCAAATACACTGCATTCATAACACATCAAGTCGCCACCGCAAATTTTGAGTTGAAACAGATAACTTACTATTTTTAGCGCTCACTTCCGTGAGCAAATTCGTGGGTTATATGAGAATTTTAACGCGCGTAATCAAGATTCCTTCCGGGTTTTCGAGACCTTCACTACAAAGATAAACATGCAAATGAGATAACGACTTTTAATTCACCTTCGAGGCTATTTTTAGGGTTTGCATGTCAGGTTTTCTTTGCATGTCCATATTCCTTGTGGTTTTCTGACTCGCGAATGATGTGACATGCAAACGGAGATAATCCTTATTCAACAACTTGCTATTTTTAGCAGATGCATTCCGTTGCCGCCTCCAAGCACTTCAAAATCACAAACTGATCGCAATGCAACAAAACGAGGACAAACAAGGTTTGATATGCATGCAAGACCAATTAGGGTTTCCAGCCGGGACCCAAAAAGGTGTAAAAAGTCAAAATTTTCGAAAACCGGTGTATACCATCGCGATCAGCATCTTTCAAGCTATCCGCTGGTAAAATTTGAAGGCAAACGGAGCACTTACTATTTATAGTAAGTCATTTCAGAAAGGGGCTAAAAATAGAAAGTCAACAGCAGGCGCCGATGTCAGCAGGCAAGTCACGTGGTGAGGAGCATGTCATTCGAATTTCAAATCAAACGGAGTTGTGGAAGTCTCAAAATCAAGCAACTGCTATAAATAGTAAGCCACCTCCAAAAACATGCTATAAATAGCAGGTCAGCACAAGGCATCAGCAGGTACAGGTCAAGAAAGTGATGAAGACCCTATGGCGCGAATTTCAGATCAAATGGAGTTGCAGAGGATGGAAAATTAGACACTTACTATTTTTAGCAGGGTGGTACAGAGGAATTAGGGTTTCCTAAATTCAAGGGCAAAACACGACAATCGTACAAATGCAACATCTAGCTATGATCACCACACTTTAGGCAATCGGCATGCAAAATTTGAAGGCATTCTGAGCAATTGCTATTTTTAGTAAGTTACTAAAATAGCAGGTACAGACAGATATCAGGCATCAGTAGCGCAAACACATCCCGAGGTTCAGAACAAAGCAAAATCCACCCTTTTTGGAGCTTGAAATTAGCTTGAAGTGCAAAGTTGACAAACTTTCTAAAAATAGCAAATTAGGGTTAGCATGATTGAGTTGCCCTAAATTAGGCAAAGAGCATAAAATTCACTGAAATTGATAAATTTTCAAGTCCAGCCAGTGAAGAACGCCTTTAAAAGCTGAAGGTTGGTGGAAATTCTCTAAGCACTTGAAATTTGAAGTTCACAGGCCAAATGCACCTTGAGAAGCTGAAGATGAGGCAGGAAATTTAGTGAAGGCATTGAAAATGGAAGCTTGCCTAGGGAAATGTGCCCAAGGTCAGAGAAAGAAGATGAAGTTTGACTAAGTACTTAAAATTTGAAGCTCCTGCTCTCCTAGGCGCCTTGACTACTTAGGTTTGATGGAGAATTCTCCTAAGTGTTTGAAATTGGAAGTTGGCATAGTGAAATGCGCCCTTGAGGTTCAAGATTGCTAAAATTACTCTAAGGCATTGAAAACTTGAAGCTAGACACTCCATTTGCGCCTTGACTTAGAGGAAGGCTAGAGAATATTCTAAGTATGGAAAAATGAAAGTAGCACCTCCAAAATGCGCCCTTGCATGTTGAAGAGACTAAATTTTTTTTTTCCAAGTCTTGAAAGTTGAAGTGGAAGTCTCCAAATGCGCCCTTGACTTGAGAAGAGGGTGATTAAAAGTTTAAGTATTGCAAATTTGGAGTAGACCCTTCTAAATGCGCCTTAGCTGAAGGAGAGTGCCTAGAAATGTTCTAAGGCATGAAATTTGAAGTCCCAAGGGAAAAATGCGCCCAAGCTTGAAGAGGTTCCAAGAAATTTTCTAAGTATGCAAAATTGGAGGCTCACACTTCTAAATGTGCCCTTGAGGGAGAATGGAAGATGAGAAGCTTGGAAAACTTTCTAAGTATAAAAATTTGAAGTAGAGAGGGTCAAATGCGCCCTGGCTCTGAGGTGACTCCAACAAAGTTTCTCTAAGTGTTGCAAAATGAAAGATTGACCTCTCATATGCGCCCACCCAATGGAGTTAAGATGAAAGTTCTCTAAGGCACTTAAAGTTGATGTTCACACATGCAAATGCGCCCAAGAAGGATGGGGAGACTTGGAAATTTTCTAAGTATCACAAACTTGAGGTGGCTACCTCTAGATGCGCCCTTTTGTGACAATCTCTTACAAAATTCTCAAAGGGAGAATTCCCCTTCTTCTTCAACAATGCAAATGAGAAACTACTCTAACTTAAAAGCTTCTACTCTCTATTCTGCTTCACTAATTGCTCTCTACTCTCTGATTCTATGACTACTAGAGTACAAATGAGGGGGACTCCCCCTTATATAGCTGGCCTGTTTCAACCGACGGCCCAGATCGAATTACAATGGAGGGCTCAGATCGAGCCACCTCAGCCCTAGACAAGCTTTGCCCTAAAAACCGCCAGAAGGTGGAGTGGCGTCATAAATGCTCCCAAAATAGCAGATTCCTCCTTTGACCACCATGAGCAATTAATGCCCACTACCCTTCTAGAAGATTCTCGTCCATGACCCGGATTCCTTTGCTCTTCTCTCGGACCGCGTACGCCACGAATCGTGCCAGCACTGAGTCGACCTCTTCTTCAGAAATTGATGGAGTAAGATTCAGCTGATACTCCAAGATGGCTACCATTTGCTCGTGCTTCTCACAAGATTTTTCCCAAGTCTCCATAGAATCCTGCGTGCTCTGAATGATTGTTGAAAACGTGGAGATGTTTTCAAAATCCAACTGGGAAAATGTCCTCATCTCTGTAAAGAATGGCTGCAAGCTCGCCCTTAGTCCTTCTGCATCAACCTCTTCATGCGCAAGCCTTCTTGCGAATACTGCCTCCAAAGTGTTAAGAATACTCTCATGAATATTCCTCATAGACTTTCTGATCCTGGAGGACTCCATTGCTGCAGTGTCAAAGAAACTCTTCCCTGTGAATGCTGCTGAATGCCACCCACGGAAATCATACCTATCACCTGCTTGAATTACCCCTTCATTCACCAGAGTTTGCGTGGGAACACGCATCAAAACAGCAAGACGTGGGATAGTTTTGTCTTGAAAGATGTGGGTATCTCCCCAAGCTTGCTCAACATCATCCAAGCGTGAAAGAATACCGGAGGCATTTTGAAATGCTGAGGCAAGATCCGCCATAAACTTTTCTGCTTCAAGGCGAACACCACTCACCCACTTATCTCCTTCTCGTACAGCCCTCTTCACTTCTTCAAGGCCGCTGATCGGCTCTCGTGGCAACTCCGGTGGAAGTTCTGCCGCTGGATTACCTTGAACAACAGGATGTGCGAGATTTTGTACATACTCAACCAACGCCTTGTGCTCTTTCTTCAACCTCTTATACTTTCCTTCCTTCTTCACCAGCCTATCTTTCAATGCTTGAAACGAACTTTCAGCTTCTTCCACCACTTGTGCTCCAGAAGGACGTCCCAATTCGACTGTGGTGATTGTGTACTTCTCCGGCATTGCATCACTCAAGTCATGATCCTCCCTTGGGGCAGCGATATGAAGGTTGCGGGAACCGGCCTCATTTGTTTCCATCCTTGTATATTTTCTTGCCCTCTTCCGCTTAGGCGACTTGCTTGTCCTATTTAAGAGTTCTTCCATTTCAATTGCTAGGTCGGCGTCATCACCTTGGTCCCTTCTGATTGCCTGTGAAAGCCAATTTCGTTGAATATCATAAATAATCAAGGGCTGCTCCTCAGTTGCTTCCACTTCCCGAACTTCTTCCCGAGCAGTATTTGTTGGAGGCTCAATTATCTCGACCTCTTGATCACTTCCCTCATGAGTTGTCCCCTTCTCAGTGACATCTCTCAGAGGACAGGATTGGCCTATCACACGACCCTCGTAGGCCGATAGACTGGATAGAGGGTCACTTCGGAGCTTGGCTCAGCTTCACCGGTGCCGACCGGGCTTGTCTTTCGTTCTGGCTCGATCGGAGACGTTTTGCAGAATTGCTATTTTTAGCAGTTCCTGGCAGGCAGTGTGGGACCACTGCTATTTTTAGCAGTATGGCTGTGGCGGCATCAGGAATCACTTCAGAGTTCGTTAGTGTTGTGACGTTTTTCACACATCGCCCCATTGCAAATGGGGACCCCCCTAATTTTGGCTTTGCTTTTCGTTCGTTTTGTCGTTGTCTTTCTTTTCTACTGTCTGTCTTTCCGGGATTGTGCCCGTCATTGAGTTTAAGCTTGAAATTTTGGCCAAGTCTGAAAATTAGGGTCAAGCGAGGTGAATAAAATGAGAATTGAGACTAACACTGTTGTTAGTATGCTTCCAACAGGTTTCTACTGAAATTTCATCAGATTTTGACTACTTACTATTTTTAGTAAGTGTGCAATTACAGGGGATCCTTCAACATTTTTGAAATTCCGACAGTCACGCTATGTCCGGAGCACATCAGGCTACACACAGGCAAATTTTGAGCAAAAACGGACAACTTGCTATTTTTAGCAGTTCTGCCTTCGGAGGCAATTTTCAGGGCTTAAACGCAGAGTTTTTCAACGCATGTCCAGAGATTCCTTGTGGGTTTTTCGAGACCTTCGCAGTGATGTGACATGCAAAGTATGATGATGACTTTCAGCATTCGGCCTTCGGAGGCCAATATCAGGGTTTGCATGCAGACATTTTCAGCGCATGTCGGCATTTTCTTTCTGGGTTTTCCAAGAGCTTCGCGACAGTGTAACATGCAAATGGAGCTGACCACTTTTCGGAAACTTACTATTTTTAGCCAGTGCGTGCATGTTGAAGATTTTTCTGGGTTTTTCTGTGTTTTTCAAGATTTTTCGGGCAGTGTGACATGCAAGATCATCCGACAGCTGGTTGATCACTTTTCAGGCCGCTTTCTATTTTTAGCAGGTATTACTTGGGCAGCAGCTCGACGCTTCAGAACTGCAGGCTGATCATCATGCGACTAAAACGACGTCAAACGGAGCTCATCTAAGCAACAGGCACAAAATTAGGGTTTCGAGCTTCAGCGCTAAAAATGAGGAGTCAGAAGTCAAAGTGTTCAAAACTGAAGTACCCCTCATGATCGGCATCCTTTCAGGAGCCCGCTGGCAAAATTTGAAGACAATCGGAGAACCTGCTATTTTTAGTAAGATATTCTCGACGCAGGCTATAAATAGAGTTGATCTCTACAAGATGTAATTAACGCAAGTTCAATGATGGGCCCACCGTCCACATTTCAGTCAAACGGAGTTTAAGGAAGGTCTCAGAAACAGACACTTACTATAAATAGTAAGTCACCTCAGCAGCGGCTATAATTGGCAGGTCAGCAGCAGATCCCAGCAAGCACAGGTCAAACACGTGATGAGAAACCCTTGGCGCGAATTCCAAAGCAAACAGAGTTACAGAGATTGAAGAATCAAGCATTTGCTATTTTTTAGCAAGTCAATTAGGGTTTCCTAAAATCAAGGGCAGAACCCGACATTCATGAAAAAGCAGCATCCAGTGACGGTCACCATGTTTCAGGCATCTGGCACATGAAATTTGAAGACTTTCTGAGAAGTTTCTATTTTTAGCAGGTTGCTAAAAATAGCAGGCGCAAACAGACATCAGGTGCTGACAGCACAAGCTAGTCAAAATTCAGAGCAAAGTGAAAATCGGGCTTTCAGGAGTTAGAATCCAGTCAACGGCGCGAAATTTCAAGAGCTTTCTAAAAATAGAAAGTCAGGGCGAGTTAGGGTTGACCACAGAAAATCAACTCAAATCTGGTAACAGGCGTAAAATTGTGCTAAAATGAATAAAATTTCAATTCCAGCACTAAGGCTCACTTTGAAGGCTGAACAGAGGTGAAAAATTTTCTAAGTCCGGAAACTTGACGGAGACCCTGCCAAATGCGCCCAAGGTCATGGAGGGAGTAGAATGATGAAAATTTCACTGGGTGTCGGAAATTGAGAGTAGCACACATTAAATGCGCCCCTTTTGACAAAATTAGATGTTGACCCTCTCATATGCGCCTAAGTGAAAATGAAAGTCCCATGTGCTAAATGCGCCTTGAAGAAGGATGAGTGAAAGGCGCCTGAGTGTTAAAAACGGAAGCCCGTGGGTTCAAATGCGCCCAAAGCCTAGACTGGATGTTGATATATTGATTGGCGCCTAAGTGTTGAAATTAAAATCTCATGATATTAAATGCGCCTCCAACTGGAAACATCATGGGTAAAATGCGCCCTTGCTAGCTAAAGGGACTTGGAAAATATCCTTAGGCGTAGAAATTGGAAGCACCACCTCTCATTTGCGCCCAAGCTTAAAGTGAAAGCTTGATGGGTAATTTGCGCCCAAGCTAAAAAGTGAAACGTTGAAGGGTGATTTGCGCCCAAAGCAAAAAATGGATGCTTGCTAGGCAATATGCGCCTCAAACTAAAACTGGAAGTTGATGGCCTTAAATGCGCCCTTACAAGTTGATGTTGAAATGTTGAAAATGAAACCTTGGTAGACAAAATGCGCCTAAGTCATTAGAATGAAAGTTAGATGGGTGATATGCGCCTGGAGAGCAAGGACGTGGCTAAAGAGTTTAAGCGTTGAAAATGAAACCTCCACCACCCAAATGCGCCTAGGTGCAAAAGTGGATGCTTGATATGCCAAATGCGCCCTTGGAGATGGCTTTAAAATTGGCTAAGTTAAAAATGAAAGCTTGATGGGTCAAATGCGCCTGAGTTAAAAGTGAAAGCATCACACATCAAATGCGCCCCAACCAAATTGAAAGTTGGTGTGGCCAAATGCGCCTTGGAGGATAAGGTGAAAGCTTGATTTGTGTTTTGCGCCTAGTGTTAAAATGAAAGCTAGACACATGATATGCGCCCAAAGAGGATGGGGGGAGACTTGGAAATTTTCTGCGTATCACAAACTTTAAGTTGGACACCTGAAATGCGCCCCAGGCATCAAAGAGGCATAAATTTTTTTCTAAGTGTAAAAAATTGGAAGTACCACCCTTCATTTGCGCCCTTGAGCTTTAAGGATAGGAATTTGTATAAATCTTCAAGTGTCGAAAATGGAAGTCCATGGGTCCAAGTGCGCCCAAGATGGAGATGGCCAAAGAAAGAATGAATTTTCCTAAGGCGTTAAAAGTTGAAGCTCACAAGCCCAAAGGCGCCCAAGAGGTTGAAAATTGATAAAGGAATTTTCTAAGTGTCAAAAATGAAAGTGCAAGGTATGAAATGCGCCCAAGCTTGCTAAGGGATGAAGAAATTTGCTAAGGCGTGGGTAAATCGGCAGGGATAAGTCGGAGGATGCCAATTGCACAAGGTCAACGAGAAATTTCAAGCCAGAACAAGGAAATGTGCCTGGATATGAAGAAATGGATTAAATTTGCTAAAAAAAAAATTATTATTTTCTAAGGTTCAAAATTCAGAAAATTAAATGAACCCGTTCGTTGGGTACCCATGGGTCTAGCGCGTTCTGAAGGAAATTTTCTTCTGGGTATTGATGATTGTCGATCAGGAATGGATTGTGAAGTCTTCTACGCTTTGTCGGGGCCTTCAGGGTGAATATTTTTACTGGGCGCCAGGTTGATGAATTTCCTAAGGGAAATTTGAGAAATTTTCTAAGGCATGAAATGAAATGTGGTTGACATAAAATTGCCTTGGCCGATGAATTTGAACGTGGTCGCCTAGATAATTTTTGATCAAATTCCAGATGAAAGAATTTCTTCTCAAGCCAAAGTTGAATGAAATATCAGAGTGAAGTGCGCCAGGCAGAATGCAGGATGGGTTGAAAATTTGGCTAAGGCACGAAGAATTTGAACGTGAAGTTGGCAAAGGAAAAACGATGAGCCCCTGAAGATCAAAGCGAGAAAAATCGGGTAAGTAAGGTGAATTTGTGTTATGAAGTGTTCTAATACCCTTCTCCTTGTTTGTTTTGCAGGAGGAACGTCAAGGTCAGGCGGTGATGATTTGAAGCAAGTAGTTCGAGATGATAAGTCATGAAGGAAGAGAAAGTTGCAAGAAAATGGCTAAGTGTTGGAGTTTCTCCTCAAGAATCCAATGTGCACCCATGGCAAGCGGAAATGATCTAGTCCAAGACTGAGAAGTCCTTCAAATTCAAGAATGGAAGTTCGAGCAAGGGTCAAGGAGAAAATCAAGAGCGGTCGGACTCCAGATTCTACCAAATTCTATTACTCGAGGTGGCAATCTTAAAGTCTCTTTTACCCTCCTCCAAGCGATCATCAGAATTGGCCGAGTACGAAGATCAAGAATAGTGTGAACGCGTCCGTAGACGGGAATCTTCTAGAAGGGTGGTGGCCATTAATGACGCATTTATTACCCCACTCTCCTTTGTGGCGGTTTTTAGGGCAAATCATGTTTAGGGCTGAGGTGGCACGATCTGGGCCATCCATCTGGGCCATCCAGCCGATTGTAATCTGAGCCGTCCGTTGGACTTGGCCAGCTATATAAAGGGGGAGTCCCCCTTATTTGTGCCTTCAGTAGACAATAGACAGTAGAGAAGATTAGAGTAGGAGTTAGAATAAAGAGGCAACTTAGAAGTAGCTTAGAAGTAGATTGATAGTGTAGTTGGAGGAGAAGGAAAGTTTTCCTTTGAAAACTTTTGTAAGAAATTGTCGTGTAAAACTTTCATAATAAAAGATCTTTCATTGATGGTGAAATTCATCTTTGTTGTGGATAGCTAGCGAGGTTTCTTCATCCCTTCTACTTCAAGTAGCGTAGAGTAGCATAAATTTCATTTTCATGCAAGTAGATAGTAATTGTGGGATGTGGTCTTCAATTTGAGCAAACTTCGTCTATCCATACCACTAGTGTGTTCGCTGATGGTGAATGTGCCTTGTGTGGTCAACTGGAATGTCATGTACTTAACTTCGATCATGATTTGTATGTTTATATGCGTCGTTGTGATGGTATTTTCATGCTAAGTTGTGATATGAACATCTTGAACTACTTCTTTGAAGATTGCACCGGTTCTGTGGAGGTTGTCCAAAGTGAGGCAAAGCAGAGCCTGGTTGAAGCTTGTGAGAATTGATCACCATGTCCACGCCTTAGAATATGTTTAAACTCTCTAAACCTGCATCATTTCAATTCAGTACTTTCTGATTAGAATAGGAAACCCGCACTTCATCGACAAATCTTTCGAGCATTTGAATTCCTTTCTCCGCTGTCGAACAATTCCGTAAGTCCCCTTGAAATACCAGCAAATCACATCGAGCCAAACTGAGCCTATTCGCACTTAAAGAACCTTGGAGTTGAACGCATGAACTTTCTTTGCAATCTTAGCATGCGGAATACTTTGATCAAGAGAGAATAGGGAAGCCATTGGCGACTTTATTCTGCGTTGGTGCGGTCACGAAAATCACATCAACAGTTAGCATCAGACGGATCAGTCATCGGGTTAGAAACGAGGAAGATATTAATATTTGATCGTATTGATTTAATATTAATTAATTAATGTTAATAATATAAAGTTATAATTTTAAATTATAACTTAAGTGTTTCCTTGAGGGGTGCGCCCATCATTAAAAGGGGGTCAGTTGACATTTGATTTAAATTAAAATATTCAGTGGAGAACTATGGAGAATTAAAAGATTTAAAATATGAATGTTTTATTAAAACCCTATTTTCAAGCAAATCGCACTTTTGAGCTTATTTGAGGATTTGCCTTGGAATTGGTGCCATTATGTGATTATTGAGTTTTGAGATTGATCAAATTGATCTGAGCCTGAGACTTTAGGGTTTCGTGTTCGACTGCCTTGGGGAACGAGCCATCTCCAATGGAAAGCAATTCAGAGAGTGTGCAATATCACTTGATCTATTGCCAACAGAGGTTTTCTCATTCAGAGTAAACTACAGAGCTTCAGAGAAATGCATATCTTCAGTTATTTGCAGTAGTTTTTATCCAGATACTGTTTGTTCATTAAGGCGCCCATCTCAGAGACATAAACATTGATATTGTGAGAAGTCCGTACAGCATTAAATGCAGATCTGACAGGCCGTACATTTCTGTCAGGGCCGTACCTCTGTTCTTTGGCCGTACTCATCAGCTTAAAAGAAACGCCTTGATTTGAGGGTTCCAGTTTGCATTAAAGGAGGTGCCAATACCACTGGGTCATTCTGTGCTTGCCAGACGGAGGGAGAAAGGGAGAAATCTACACAGCCGTACAATTCTGTGCATCATCAGCAAGCTGTATTTACCAGGTTTTTACCAAATATAATCATTATTTCTTCTTGCATGTCAGCTGAACCATATTGTATTGAGCTATCATGAATAGAAGATGAAACGCCTTCAATCTTAGTTGTAATTTCTATGCTTAATAGTCATCTAGTATTTTTTATTGAATTTATTTCAATTTCCTGCAAAAGCCGTACTGTTCATTAAATGCATCAAAAACCAAAATTTGCAAAAAAATCACAAAACTTCAAAAACGTCAGAAAAAACATAAAGTTTAAGTCAGAAGCAGTATCAGGGGGAAACTAGGGTTCTACAGTGGTATCAGAGCTAAATCCTGCCATCCTTAGGGTTTAGCCATCACATGCAGCCAGAGGAATTTGACACATACAGGTATTATACACGCAGACGTGCCTTGATTGAAAGGCAACGCAGTTTGAGCAGACAGCTAGATATCATGG